>RJWM01002352.1:0-130918 GCA_004363535.1 Dasyprocta punctata | reverse complement strand
AAATGGCAAATAAATACATGAAAAAATGTTCAACATCAATGGTCATTTGGGAAATGCAAATTAAACCAACACTGAGATTCCATCTCACTCCAGAAAGAATGGCCAAGATTAAAAAATCAAGCAACAGCAAATGCTGGAGGGGCTGTGGGGAAAAAGGAACCCTTCTCCACTGTTGGTGGGAGTGTAGACAGCTGCAGCCACTGTGGAAGTCGGTGTGGAGATTCCTCAAGAAGCTAGAATTAGAGATCCCATTCAACCCAGATATCCCACTTCTGGGCATTTTCCCAGAAGAATTGAAAACATCATACCACAGTGATATCTGTGCACCTATGTTTATAGCAGCCCAGTTTGTAATAGCCAGATCTTGGAAACAACCCAAGTGCCCATCAATCAAAGAATGGATAAAAAAAGATGTGGTATTTTTGTACAATGGAGTACTACTCAGCTATTAAGAAAGATTGCATTGAGACTTTTGTAAGTAAATGGTCACGACTTGAGACCATACTTGTAAGTGAGATAAATCAAACTCACATGTGTAAGTTCCGTATTGTCTCCCTAGTGTAAGAAACGGAAAAGTATGGATATACTCTTGAGTGTCTCTATTGAAATTTTCATTTTTTATTGTACATTTGAGCGCTAGAAGTGTTTTTAAATCACTATTTTTTAAACTTTGTTTCTGAGACAGGGTTTCACTATGTAGTTAACACTGGCCTTGAACTAATTATGTAGCCCAGTCTATCCTTGAACTCTCCGCCATCCTCCTGCCTCAACCTCCCAAGTGCTGGAACTACAGGTGTGGGTCATCTCACCTGGCTTAAATCGCTATTTTAATTGACATAATAATTGTATAGGTTTATGTAGTACTACATGATGCTTTGCTATAAGTATACAATGCTGGCTGATGAAATCAAGCCAGTTAATGTATCAATCACTTTATTTGCCTATTATTTTTGTGGTGAGATATCTGAAATTTACTGTGTAAACCACTTAGAAATATGTGATATGTTATTACAACCCTAGTCAATATATTTTGCAATATAGTTAAAAAATTATTTCTCTTAGCTATAACTTTGTACACTTAAACCAACATCTCCCCTTCACTTAGCGCCCCACACCCCTCTACCAGCCTGTGGTGACCACTATTTTACCTTCTATTTCTAGGAGTTTGACTTTTTTAGATTTCATATGTAAGTAAGATCTTACAGCATTTGTCTTTTTGTGACTGGTTTATTTTAATTAGCATAATATCCTCCAAGTTCATTCATGCTGTTGCAAATGACAGAATATCTTCTGTTTGAAGAATTGTATTTCTTTGTATATATGTGTTTCATTTTCTGTATCCATTCATTTATTTATAGAAAAGCGTTACAGACATATAATAAAACAGTTATTATAGTGAATCGAACAAACAAATCTTTCATCACTTATCTGATATGAGCAATTAAAATCTTAAAAAAATACAAGTTCATTACTAAAGTACTAATTATTAAAGTACTCATTATTAAAGTACTCATGCTGTCCATTATATCTCTAGACTTCTTCATCCTATGTGTTTGCTACCTTTTATACTTTGACCTATATCTCCCCATTTACTCTCCACACAAGGTAATCACACTTTTATCACCTATCTTTAAATATTTGAACTTAAAGCCATTTCCACTTATGAGTGAGATCATGCAATGTTTTCTTTGTGTGCCTGGCTTGTTTCATTTAGTCCACTCTCCTCCAGGTTCATCCATGTTGTAGAAAAAAGAGAGATTATTTAATTTTTTAAATACATTCTTAGTGGCTATTTCATAGTCTTTGCTACACTTTTAAAAGTTATTATTTTAGTTTATTAGTACACGTATGCTGCACATAATGTTTTCATTCCTTGTGAAAAGTTAGTCCATGTACAAAATACATCCTGATTCCTTTTTTTAATCCTCTTTCCCTTCCTTGCCTCCTACATCTACCTATCCCTTGTTATTTTTGTTTTGTTGTTGATGCCTGAATTTTCTCCTGATTTTTTAAAAAAAATTTTCTTTGTGTGTTTCATAATGAGGGAGGGAACTTCACGTTTAAGATCACACCTTACAGCTACTATGAGTACTGGCCCCATCTCTCCCTCCTAGGCTTATTATTGTCACTTGTTCATTTGTTTAGTGACTGGCTGAATTACTTCAATGAAGTCTATTTTTCTCTCTTGTGTTAAGACCTTCAATGTCACTCCTTAAAGAATTCAGCTTAGGGTTGCAGTCACTCAAGGATAATAGTGATCTTAACAGGGATCTCTTTGCTATCTCTCCCTGCTCACACGTGGCAGATGATAAGCTCTACAAATTGCAGGCCTACTACACTATTGCTTTGAAGTTTATTTTAAAATGTAAAACTCCTTTCCAGGATAGTCTAACTCCTACAGAAAGAAGGCAAGAGGTTGCAGAAAGCATGGTGGTATTCAATTTTGGAGGAGTTAAGACATAAAACAGAAAGACCTGATGATGAATGAGTATGTCCATCTCTGACAGAATGACAGTTGAATGGTGGTAATAACCGTGATGGGGCTGAGGATAGTAAAAGCACAGTAACATGAGAATTTCAGACAATACAGAGATAAAAATGATTACACCAAGTGAATTCATCTGATGTTGCCCTCTTCCTGCTTGTTATGAATAATTCAGTCTTACAATGCACTGGTCTTTGTCTGGGAAGACTGCTCTGCTTTATCAGACTCACTCTTGAAGTTTTATGACATATAGTAATCAAGAGTAAAGAGAGAACAGGAGCATAAGATGTTAACAAGAAGTACACAGAAGGGAGAGTTACAGGGGATTCTAAGAAATTATGATAATAACTGTGATTTGTAAAGCAAGTGGATGAAAGGCAAGTGGAACATTTTAAGGAAGTGCTGCAGTCATTTTTAAGTCCTTATTCATAGCCGTACTAGTTCCATTGTACCTTTCTTCCTGAAGATTCATCTTCTACCAGTCTTTGACCTGTTTTAGGTTCTTTCAGGATGTATACACTTCATTTCCTGGGTTTCTAGCTGTGACTTCTGGGACAATTTCAGTCCATGAGAAGCACTAGCATTAGATCAAAGAATAGGAAAGGAGATATTGGATATTAATTGTGTACCTCATGATTAATCTGGCTATGCTTTAGGCTGCGACTATTGCCTTTTACCAAGGGTTACAACCCCTCCAGTTGAAGATCCATTCTCCTGTAGCTACAGCTCCCACTAGGTTTTGCACAATACCACTCTTTCCTCTGGTTCCTCATTCCTAAACGTGATAGCAGCTTCCTTCCTTTGCTAGTTTTCTGGCATTTCACCATTTCTGTTGATTTTCCCCTGTTCTGTCTTTGTCTTTGCAAAACGGTCCCCTATATTAAACTATCCTCAATTATACCTCTGGAAAAAACCATCTTTGTTCTATTGGGACTCTGATGCAGCAATGTTTAAGAAATATAAATAAATATGCGGCTTCTTAAAAATTTCTCTTGACAGTATAGGCTGTTTATGACCAGAATTCAACTCCAGGACTAAAAACATGAATAAAAACCTCTTACAATATAGGGTAATTTTAGCCTTCTATGTAAAGTTCTATGACTCTAGGAATGGGAAATGAGAAAATGAATTATGTTTCTGGCTGGATTTTGAAGTAACATTGGATAAATTTAGAAAGAGAAATAGTTTCCATACTTATTGCTCTATCTGTGCATTTCATGGGTTTGGATATGTAATTTCATTTCCCTAATGGGTCTGACTTGTCTTAATGAAGTCAGCTAATGCTTTCCTTTAATTTTAATAGAAACTAATTTTATTTCCTTCTTGCCTTTCTACATTATTATGTCTCTTCTATCACCAAAAAAGCTATAGTTGACACACTTGGATGGACTGAGTGCTAAGAATCTGTACTTACTAGGTTTAGCAATAATGTATAACTACAGAATATTGCACTTACTGACAGAAATGCAAGAGCACACAGCAACTTTGTGGAGAATGTTTGATTCCAAAGGGGCAATCTAGAAGTCATGCTTATAATTTCAATCCTTTTTTTTTAACTTTTCAACTGTTTCTGATGATTGGTTGTTAGCACAGCAAAACCAGTGCAAAGGCAGTTGAATAAATGGCATGAATTGAATCTCGTTCATGCTTGTTTTCCTTGGCTCTAAATCATCACCTTTTTTCCTTCTTTATTTGCAACACTTTTCTCCTTTCCCCAGTAGGCACATTCATAAATAGTTGCATGAGAAAATTCATTCTCAAATATTGCACTGAAAGACAATCCTGGTGTGAATCTTTTGATAAACTAATGCCTTCTAATCAATCACATCTAACAAAGAAAATTCCACTATGACATATAATGTGCAGTGTATTTCTAACATATGATTTTCTCAGTGGTTCTTAAGGCACCCAAAAAGTCTAACTAGGAAAACAAAGTGACTCTAATAAGCGTTTGTGTCTTTTCTGAATTAGACTTTTTGCACTTTCTGGACTTTTGGCCACTGTTCCAATCCTTTATGGCTGATCCTAGGCAATATAAGTATGGCAGCATGCTTATCAGCCTGGCTATTTGTATCCTTCCTATGCTAACAATATTTCTTGCTCCTTCTTGCCTACATTTTCCGGAAAAAAAAACTGTCCATCAAGATTTTTTTTTACCTCAACTCCACATTTCAAGACTTCTCTGATTATTCAAGGTGAGATCTTCACAAATGGGAACTATTTTCAGTCACTGGGAGTGAAGCCAGAAGATTCATGAGGCCCCCACACCCCGCTGGTGAGTCTACCCTGACAATCACCCTGTCAAGGTTATCTTCTCAAAGGCTTCAGAGCAAAGACAAACATAAAAGCCTTTAGAAGTCACCATTATTCCCCATCTTCTTGTAGTGAGTGCCATATGAAGCGTTCTGATTTAATGAATCATTAATTTTAACCACCTTTCTTCATGCCTCAAATTGTTATAGAAAAGCCACTCGGATCCCAGAAGGTAGAAACTGTTTGTCTTTAGCTAATAAAGAAAATAAGTGTCATGCTAAGTCACTCTATTCTTGGCTTTTCTAGGCCAATACCTATGTCTGTGTCTTAAGACTTTCTACTCCAAGATGCCAAGAAAAAAGGAGGGTAAAGTGTAGTGGAAAAAAATAATCATTTACTGATTACTTATTAGATGCCAGATCCTTGTGCTTTGGACTTTTTATATTTTAGTCAATCCTCATTCAACCTTAGCAAATAGGTTTTGTTACTTGTTTCATCTGACAAGAAGAGTGAAGCAAAGCTGGTTAAATTCATAAAATACACATTCAGTGGCAGATCTGGGATCTGAACCTTGGTTCATCTGGTTCCTAAATCTGTGTACTTTTTATCATACCATGATACTTTCCACTTTGTAAGTCACCCATCTCTCTGAGTTTCTATTCATTTTGTTCTAGGTTTTCATGGCTGGCCAATGTCCCCATCAGAAATGTATTGAACTATAAGAGATGTTTGGCTATTAGAGCCCATCTCTTTGCCTCTTGGTAGGACTTACCTAAGATATGAAATGATGTGCACATGTCCCAAACTTTATTTCCATTGTTTTCCACTACTTGCTTATAAGAATGGATTTGGTATCTTAATTTATAATAAGAATATTTTCAGGTTAATGCTACATTTTCCCCATTCACAGCCTCTCTCACACTCAGGGTTCAGACTGAAGTAATGTTGGGATCATTCAGTGGTGTTTCTCCTACTCATTCAGTAATCACAATCTGTACTTAAAATGCAGCAGGAAACTAACTATAGCCATGTAACCAGAGATAGTAAATGCTTCTGAATCTCAAGGAACCAGATAGGGCTTGGGTCTCACCCTGGAATGTGTCAACTTTAGGGATGCCATTGTTAATCAATTTGTGCTACTGCTTCAGCTGCTCCATCTGTTTTAGGTTCTGTTTTGGGGAACTTCACTCAGAGCAACCCTCCTGCTACTTGACTCTCGCTAGTCTCCTTTTGCATGAAAGTCTTTTAACGTAGATAGATCACCTGGGATATCCTGGTTTGGGCAAAGACGAGAAACCTTGAGAGCGCCATGTAAGCAGCAATAGTAGAAGGCAGAGTTGATAAGGGGACACTTAATAGGCTTCTCCTGAGACTTCTAAACCATCTATTACATATCAGTTCTCTCAATATGCATATATCCCTTAACAAACTCTCCCCTGGCTCTTTGATTTTATCATTCCTCAAAGAACAGGTAAAAATATGTTGTCAAATGTATAATTTGGGAAGTTTGCTGTATATGAAAGCCCAAACTTTACTAGTCACAGGAAGAGGGCTTCATAACCATGAAGTATACCAGGTGAAATCAAGGCAGATAATTCTATTTTTCCAAAATAATTGTAAGAAGTACAGTACTCTAGTTATTGGCCAATTAGCATGGATGCCAGTAACAGGTAGGGTAGTTTAGGAGCATATTAGTTGAATGTCAGCAATGTTGGGAGTTAGTAAGTGTTAATATTTTACTGATAAGAATGTGTGACCAAAAAAGATTGGAAATGTGATTTAGCAGTCACATAGCCAACCCTTTGCTTTCCATATTAGGTAGAAATTTGAATTTCCATTTCTTTCAAGGCACTGACGAGGGCTGTTTTAAGAAGGCTTCATACCTGTGAGCAGAATTCTTCACAAAGGAACATGGAACTTTTGGCTGCTTCTCCAAGTGTCTTTATGCTTTATTATTCTTTAGAGATGCTGAACACTGCCTGCTGATTCTATGCAAAGTTCTTGGTGCTCTGTTCTTTTCTCTAAAGCCCTCACTTGGTGGTTATGGGGTGGTTATGACTGTGTTGCAGGGAAATAGTGGCATGCTGATCTAAGTGTCAATGAGGTAGGTTTATATAGTGTTAAATTCGCTCTCTTGTTTTCAAACTTCAATTTGCATGTAACTGGATTTTGTCACTTCTCCCCATATTTTCTTATGTCACTCAGAGAGGGAATCCATAGATCCCTAAGAAGAACACACACACACGCACACTTGATGTGTGTTAGTCTGCATACCTCCTTTCCTCCGAAATGCAATCACTTTTCCCAGGTTGCCATGGTTAGTAACATGGAATGACAAGGCAGTGCACTTTCTAAGGAAAATTTTTTCATTGCCCTCAGAATTTTTTTGCTTTCTTCCATCCTCAGAGATTTCTTGACTGTCCTCTAAATGGCTGAAACAACACAAGAAACAATTTGAATAAAGAGACAAGTCACCAGATCTAATTAAGACCAACATGGGAAGAATGCAGAAGAAAAAAAAAATAAGTGGCAGCAAATGCAAGCTTCTTTCCCTTACTCAAGAAATGTGGTTGTGGTTACTGCTGAAAACAGATTTCATGACAGATTTGAGAGCTGTGGATTTTGACCTGACTCTGGACATGGCACTTCATCACTGTGAGATCTTGTGAAAGCACTACTGTTTTGTATCATTCATAATCTACCCTGTAAGGTCTCAAAGAGTCACATTGTTAATGTGATTCTCCAACCTTGAGGCACTAAAACTGAGTCAAAAAATAAAAAGAAACTTCTCATTAGTGAAACTTGCTAATACATGTATACGAATGTTCTGCTACATAGTCTATTTAAAAAGAAATTAGCAGAAGAAGCAGTTTAGTAAAGATTAACCCTAACTACTTTAAGAAGAATATGAACAAGGCTCCTGATAATGCATTTCAACACCTTAGTGTAATGAACGACCCAATTTGCAATTTCCCTTAGCGTTTACTTTGCTTCTATATCATTCCACTGGCATGAGAATGGGATAAAGTTTTTTAAAAAATGGTCAAAGAGAAAGAAATGTTCTGATGGAAAGGATACAACAGAGAGAAAAGACTTCTCTATCAGGAAATTAGTGACAGCGTTAATTAATGGCTATTTTCAATTATCTGTAGTTGTAAAATATATCTTTTTATTGTGCATCTTTTCATTGAAAATCATTTTAGGAGGATTAACAAAACATTTTTTTCTTTAACCTTTCCCACATCCCTAGTTAAGTTAATGCTGTGGTTATGACAGCTTAACATTTCTGAACTGGAGAAACTTTGATCATTCAACACCCAGTGTACCATACATTGGTCACTGGTATCTTCTGTTTAGACCAGGATAGGTTCCTTGTGAATATTCAGATCATTTAAAATAGTTTCCCTTTCCTAATCACCTCCCCCATTCCATATACAGGCAAGAAAATAATGGTAATGGTAATTTAGTGGCAGAGTTTGAATGAAAATTCAAATCTAATTGCCAGACAGTCATCACAGTGGCCAGTACGGTCTACCACAGAGGTTCCAAAAAGTAAGTCTCAATTTTCCCTGTAAGGGTTCTATTTGACACTGGTTGACATCAGCGAAAGTGCTTCACTTTTCATTAGAGGTTATCATGCTTTCAATGAAGACTTCAAGAAAGCAGTTTCAAAAACAGCTAGCAAAATTGCTAAAATAAGCATCCAGCAGTGATCTTGACGATGCATATATTTATGATTTTCCCTAGTAGGGCACTGAAAAAATCAACAAAATATTAAAGTTAATAAGAGTAGATACATGGTTGTTAATTAGGCAGCAGCATCAATGCTGTTAAAAGTGAAGAAAACAAATCAAACGGTAATGTGTGTAAGTAATAACTGAGTGGTAGGATTCCAGGTGAATTTAATTTTCTTTTTGTTTCACCAAATGCTCTACAATGGCAATGAATTATTTTAGTGACAAGCAAAATATTTTAATCGCTTTGAGACTTGAGATAAACATGTTTCATATGCAGGATTGGGAATCAATGAACCATGCTCCCATCGGTAAATTGTTCTCTCATAGAGTAACTATTCTCATGTCATACAAATGAGGCATGTTTATGTACTACAACTTCAAAGCATGTAACTTTTTCACTACTTTAGCACGTATATAGGTATGGTATTAAGTCATCTTTCTCTTGTCGCTTGTGTTTAGGTCACATGGATCAAAGAAGCTAGGTCTACTGTACACATCTTGATTGTTTTTAGGAACTGCCTGCTTAGATGCATGTTCTTACAATAATCTACTTAATCATTTTATTTTCCATACATTTATTAAGTCAGCACCATGGTCCAAAAGGAAACAATTTTGCTATGCTTCAGTACTACCTGGTTTTATTGAATCTCTGGAAGTCTGGATGGATTTTACTGCCAAATCTGATTCAGCCTAACACTGCAAATGAAGCAGTGAACTTGGGCATTTTGCCTATCAATAGATTTCTGCGTGGAGTAGCAGCCTATGACTTTGGAAGAGTCTTAAATGACAAATTCTTAATGTTTCACCGCAGGAACACTGAGATGAATTCAACGTGGTTTGCTGTTCTTGGTTTACAAAAAGTGTATATTCACCTTCACATAAGTGCTCCAAAAATATCCCATCTTTAACCTTTAATAACTTAATTTATTTGATGCAATCAAGATCTAGTTAGTTCCAACTAAAAAGTATTTGTGAAATATTTGTGTGAACAATGATTGTGGGGGTTGATACTATCGTTTTGCTTTCCAATTATTTATAAATACATTAGAAAAGACAAGAAATGGTCTTCAAAATGTCTAGTAAATACATACAGAAGAGAAGAGTGAATGCATTTTCAATGGGAGTGACAGACACAAAGGGAAGATATTCTTCACACTGTTATCATATAAAAGAAGGGAAATCAGTTAAATTTTTACAGTGGTCCATGTCCAAAGTGATTACAGCCTGTATTAGGGTACTGAGTGTACAAAAATTGAGACATAAGAGTACTAGGACATTATAATGAAGAACGCACAGCATACTTAGTGTTCATGTGATCATAGGATAGGGATTTGAAGGTATACTATTTAACATTCTATCCTAGATGACCTGAAGGAGAAAGGACTTCTTTTTAAAACATAAAGTGACTTAGTCACTTTCTTCTCACTGGAACAAAATACCTGATGCTCATGAATTAAGGAAGGAGAGATTTATTTTGGCTCATGTTTCAGTCCATAGTTGACTGGCTTCAAAACAAGAAGGCATGGAAGAGGGGTATGATGGAGGAGAGCTGCTCAGGGAATGGTGGACAGGAAGCAGAAAAATAGTGTGAAAGGAGGAGTTTGGAGAGGAGATACAGCCTTTCAGGTCACTTCCACCATGACCTGCCTCTTCTGACCAGATACCACCTCCTAGCAGCAAGTCAGCTACACATCATAATCTAGTCACTATCCATAATCTTGCCACTGTCCAAAAGCCCTGCTTGTGAGTGCATGAGCTTCTTGGGGCCATTTAGATGTAAACCATAAAACGGAATACTTAGGAAACAGACCTGTTATGAAGGAGAGTTATAAGATTAATTATGTCAATGTATGATCTTGGTAGGAAAAGAGCATTTGGTAAAAATGGTGAAACTTGATTTCTATGTGGTACTTTACAAAACCTTTCCTATTATCCTACACATAATAAGAATAGATTGGAACCAGGCACGTGTGCTGATATATTTCTGGCACAGTAATCTTTGTCCTAATTACTAGATCAATGTTAACTCACCTCTTCTGAGTCTATCATCTGCCTTGACATATTAATTGTTTATATAAATGAATTGAGATGGACCATATTCGACGTGCTTACCCAACCATTAGTACAGGCACACCTTCTTTCATTGCACTTCATAGCTATGGCAATTTTTGCAAATCGAGGGTTTGTGTAACCCTACATTGCACAGGTTTATTAGTGCCATTTATCCAACAACTTGTGCTCATATCATGTTTTTGTGTCAAATTTTTGCAATGCTCATAACATGTTAAGCTTTTTCATTATTATCGTATTTGTTAGGAATATCTGTGATCACTGATCTTTAAGGCTATTAATGTATTATTTCAACTGTTTTGGAGCACTGCAAACCACATTCATGTGAGGTGGTAAACTTAATTCTATGTGTTCCAGTTCTTCCACTGAACAACTGTGGCCAATTCACCATATCTCCCCTTATCCTCAGGCTTTCCTATTCCTCAGACACATTATTAAACAATAGCAAACATATTAAATTTAGGTCAATTAATAACTTTACAGTTTTCTCTAAGTGTTCACATGAAAGGAGAATTCAAATGTGTTTTTATTACTTTACTGTCATTGCTGAGACAAAACACTTAATGCCCAAAATTAAGGAAGGAATGGCTTATTCAGCTTACAGGTTTTTTTTTTTTTTTTTTTTTTTTGAGATTTCACTCCATATTCAGCTGGTTGCAAGGCAAGGTGGCATGGATAAGGACAACTGTCATGGTCGCTGCAAATCACAAGAGTGAAAAGGGTAAAAGGAAACAATAGTTCATGATGGCAGAATGCAGCACAAGCAAGAGCAAAAGGGGAGGAGCACGGAGAGAAGACTCTTTCTGTCTCTTATACTGCATGTAGGCCACACCCACTTAGGTGTAGAACTCACACCCATAATACTGGCATTGGACTCTGAGTCATTCACATACTCTAGAAGCCGGCCTCCATGACTGCATGAGGCTTCTGGGGGACATCCAGACTCAAACCACAACATGCCTCCTCTCTCTCTCTCTCTCTCTCTCTCTCTCCCCCTCTCTCCCTCTCTCCCTCCCTCCCTCTCTCTCTCTCTGTCTCCCCTTTCTCCTTTCTTTGTTTTTTTTTTTCTTTCTAGTACTTGGAATTGAACTCAGAGTTTTCATATTGAGTTATATCTCCAGACTTTTTTCTTTTCCTTTTCTATTTTTTTTTTTAGACAAAGTCTTGTTAGGTTGCTAGATTGTCCAGTTTGAAGTCAAACTTGGGATCTTACCCCCTCCAGATGAGGAAGGCATCTCACAAGATGAAATAGGCCAGAAATTAGGATTCTGGAACCAAACTGTGAGTAAAGAGTTGGAGTATTCTAGGAAAACTTTGGCAGAGCTTGTATTCTTCGTAGTCCAAAATCATAGATGTTGAATAGTGGACAGGGCTTGTGGAGTGGCTCCATGGTTTAGTTGGGAATTTCATTTTACTGGTTGTGTAATACCCAAGCTGAAGCCTCCTTTCCTCTGAGGCATTCTGTAAGTTATCTAGCAACTTATGATATATCCATGCATGTTTATCTAGCTATAGTAGAGTCTAGTATCTATGACTAAGAACTCTGAGTTCTATAGTTGTAGGTTTCTGGCTGAGGACAAAAGTTTCAGGAAGAAACCATTAGGAACTGCTTAAATGAGACAGCTTTTAATTCTTCTTCTGATTACCTTTGGTTGCTTGGGTATACAAAGAAAGCATTCAGTTATATGATCAAAATTGTTTTCACTTTCATGTGATTGATAGATTGACTTAACACTCTTGTGAGGTATAGAAATTAGCTATTTACTTTCTATAATTCTCACTATGAAAATAGAGGCAAATCTTCTTGGAAAGAGTATTTTTCCACTGCCTTGTACCTGTTCTCAAGAGCCCCCTGCCTGCCTCCTCCTTCTCATTCCAGTTTCAAATAGATGAAGCTATAACTCAGGCAGATGTTTCATAATGTCTTGAATTACTCATTGCATAAACTAAAGAAGAAATAAAAGCACAAATTTCACAGTATATTTAGACTCATCTGATTCAAATCAATATTATAAGATCATATAAATACATTGACAGCTGCTCCTTAAGTTTCAATAGATTTATGTGCTGACAGACCCATCACAAATAGAAAATATCTTAAGTCAAAAATACATTTTACTTGCATATGCTTCTGGACATCCTAGCTTAGTAATGCAGTTCATTGTGGGGCATTAGTTGCTTTCCTTCAAGTGATTTACTGGGATATTTGGCTCACTACCTCTGCTACCCAGCATTATGAGAGATGATTGTGTTACACATTGTTGGTCCAAGAAAACATCAAACTTCAAAATATGATTTCGATTTAATGTGTATCACTTTCACATCATTGTAAAATTGAAAAATTGTAAGTCAAACCACAGTACATGGAACATCTGTAACTAATACTCTTCACAGAAAATTTGCATTTCTAAAACACTTTCTCTCTCCCTCAGTCTCTGTCTCTCTCTCAACTCTTACCCTTTTTAAAAATTCCTTTGCAAATGCTACCCTTCAGGAAAATTTTTCTGGACACCCCTAACTCATTTCTCTCTCAGCAGCCTTATTTTGTTACTCTTGATGGCTAGAACAATCTTTGCTCAGACATTCTCATAACAAGGATGACTCTCTCCCTTCATTCAGGTGTCAGCTTAGATGCTACTTCTTAGAAAACTCTGATCTTCTCTCCATTATCCAAAGCTCTGTTTGTTTTAATTTTTAGTGCCTGTATATTTCTCCCATTAGAAAATGAATTCCATGACTATAGGGACTTTTATCACTGTTTTATCTCCAAAATATATAATAGAGCTTGACCTACAGTGAAAATTAACAATTATTTGTTAAAAGAAAAATAAGTACATAAATTATCACAATAACATGGGATATTTTCTTATTCTGAGTCCCCAGTTAATGTTAATATTTCTTTTATGATAATATCATTCTGTATTGTTTTACTGTCTTTTATTTTCTGGTACTGGGAATTGAAATCTTCAATCCATTTTTTATTTTTATTTTGAGACAGCATCTTGCTAATTACTGAGTTGCCCAGGATGAGCCCAGGTTTGCAATCCTCCTGCCTCAGCTTCCTAGAGAGCTGGGATCACAGGTATGTGCCACTATACCTGGGTCTTTATGGTCATTTTAAAGTTTGTAATATTTCACACCTAAATGAGAATAAGTTCTGTCTCAGTTGTTTCCTATTTTGTCTGCAATTCATACCATACAACAAGAATTCACTATATACATTTGTCGAATTAGACACGGTCAATCATCCCAACAAATTCTTTATCATATCTATATACAGATAGATGAGAACAACCTTTCAATTGGGGGGATACGTACGTGACTCTCTTTAGCTTATATAACTGCAAACAAAAGATAATCGAATATTATCACCAGCATTGCTCACAAAAAGCATAATAAAGACTAGTGTTTTAACCACAGTCACTCAAGTTGGTAGCAATGGTTAATTTTTTGTGTCAAAGAACGTTGTTGGATAAGACTGACATCGAAACCGGGTAATTTGGTGGAAAGTGGATTTCTCTGCCTATGGTGGACGATCTTTATCCCATCAGCTGAGGGCCTGAACAGAACAAAAATACTGACCTCCCTGAGCAGGGGGAAATCCTCAACAGTCTGCTTCTGCACTGGGACTCTACCGTGGCTTCCCCTGGGTCTCCAGCCTGCTGACCCATACTAAAATTTGTAATTGCCTGCTTCTGTAATCACATGATCAATGTTCTTGCAACTGTAAATGGATTCTTTTTGCTTTGAATTTCGTGTTTTCCTGTTAAAATGAGACTCTCCCTGAGGAGAAATTAAGTAGCTGAAGTCGTTCTAGATATTTATATTTCCGCAAATGACTTCCCAATCTTTCTCTTAAAGTAGGAAAACAAGAGAAAGGAAGGAGAAAGAACCTCTATGTCTTAGAAAGTTTTGTTAAATGGAGTTTGATAAAATAGTTTCTGGAACTTGCTTTAATCTACAAAAGAGGTTTTAGATATCTTATGCTTTATAGCCAAACGACTTAAATCAATTTTATCATTTGTACCTAGTTACTGCTAATACTTAGACTAATTGACCAAACCATTACTGTTATTACTCCTTAGAATGATGGAAACATTACACCACTGAGAAAGTCTAAGTCCATCCGAGGGGAAACCTTAGATCACTAGTAACTGAACATTTTTCAAGCTTTAATAGCTTACTAGACTGCCTAGGATGCAGTGGAGACACGCGTGATGCTTATACATGGCCCTATTTGAAAAGAAAATGATTTCCCAAAACATAATTATGATTTTTAAAATATAGAATGCTGTGTGCTTCTTAGTTATTACTATTTAGGTTTGTCTTTAATTAATGTGTTGACCCTTAGGCTGCTCACATTTTTTTAAAAAGACGTGGCTAATCCACGTCAATAAAAGACAGCGAGGAGTATTTGGAAAAATTATTTCTGGGCAGAAGACTATACTTTGGGTCCCTTACCTTATACTACCAGTGATATCTGTGGTATACAAAGCCATTTCTTCATATTAGACTAATTACTTTATTTGGAAATACAATCTCAGAACATTATAAAGATGCAATACATGAAAGTACTTTAGCTGATGGCTTTTGTGCTGTTAATGGCTCTTGGACAGGAACATGTTTAAGGTATCTGAGTAATATTTTAAAGCCTGATTCATGATAGACTTATATTCATAGGTTTCTTATTTGCACGTAGGTTAATATGGAATAGAGAAACAGTTTTATGATCATTACACCATAAAGGATTATTGATTTGTGACTTGCAAGAATGTATTGTATCTTTTGCCAGGGAGAAATTCTGATTGGATATGGGTAGTTTAACTTGCTTAAAGTGACAAAAATCAGTATCATTTTCCCCTAATACTCTTTCACATAGGAATATTTTCATGAATATATTTGTAAATGATATAGTCATATAGAAAGTTATAATTTTTGAGTCATTTCTTCATCATATTTAAGTATTTTATTATAGCTAAGATTATTTGCTGTATCTAATAAAAATATAATACCTTATTTTGAGTGTTAATACCTGTCTAATCACATTTGGAAGTCAGTGACAAAATTTATGGTAATTGTTTTGTACTGTAATTTTTCTTTTAAAAATTTATGTAATTAATTGCAATGTGATTGAGTCTGAAAAGGAATCTAAAATTTTTCAGATTCAGTCAGTATTACTTTTTCTTTTGAGTTTCAGCATTTGATAAAAAAGGTGGACTGTCAAATGCTAAAGTGAGTAACACTAGGTTCACACATAATGTGAATTTTCAAAGAGTTCAAAGGTTAGGATTACAAATAACTGTACTGAAAAATTGGCCACCAGAGATTTTCCATCTCCTTTTAAGTATTCCAATAGCAGAAAACAGAAGAAAGACGCTAAATTTGTATTAGCTGACCTATATTTTAATGTCAGATTTGTCACTTACTTGCTGAGTGACCATGGGTACCTTAGCACATTTTCTGTCGCTGTAACAGAGTACTTGAGGGCCAACAATTTGTGAAGAAAGAAGTCTATTTCAACTGATGCATCTGAAAGTCCAAGGGCATGTATCTAGCTTCTGTTCAGCTTCTAGTGAAAGTCTCAGTGCAATGCAGAAAAACAAGAAAGTGGGTGGTGAGATCACATGGCAAGAGAGGAAACAAAAGGTGTACCTTATCTTTATAACAACCCACTCACAAGATAAGTAACTCACTCTCACAAGATTTGCATTCATTCCTTCATGGCAATGAAGTCCCCATGACCCAGTTACCTCTCCTCATCACTGCATTGAGGAATTAGGCCTCAGTAAGAGTTTTGTTGGGTAAAAACTGCAAGTAACTTGAACACTGAAACTCAATTTTCTTATTCATGGGATGGAGAGACCCCTATTTTCCCAGAAAAATAAGGCCATGATTTGTTCATATCGCATTGTGCACATGTATTGAAATATTACATTACTCCTTAAACATTTGGAATCAATTAAACATGCAAATATGATTTTAAATAGAATTAATGATTGATACAAAGTGCTTGATATAAACAAATCAATAAATGGGAGCTACTTAGTTGCTTTAACATTTGACAATGAAACAATTCAGTTTGTGACATTAACAATAAAAGCAGGGAAACTATATGATTATCTCAATCGATGTAGTCAAACAATGTAATAAAACTCAACATCCCCACATGCCAAACTTTCTCAGTAGACTAGGAATCTAAGAGAATGTCCTAATCAGACAAATGTCATCTACTATAAATGTATACCAGATGTAGTAAATTTTCTGCAAAATAACAGCTCCTCACACCTGTTTAAGAATATATGTCACACTTTACAGAAAATAACAGGGCATACTTTCTCTCCTATTAAATTTAAGGTTGTACTGTAGTTACTGTTGACCAATAGACTATGGAAGAGTACCCTTGATGGGACTTCTGGCACTATTCCTTAAAACTCTTATACTATCCATTTTGCCTCACTGCAGTAAGGCAAATGTGTTGAATAAAAGTTCTTGACAATAATAATAGTAACAATAAATTACTTTATTTGCAGACCAAATCACATGATTTTTATGCAAAAATAGAAATGAATCCATAAAAATCAGTGCAACTAATAAAAAATTTAGTATCTTAAGGGACACAAGTTTCAGTCTATAAAAAATCAACTATATTCCTATATACTATCAGAAAACACTTGGAAAAGAAAATGCAAATATAATATAACTAGTAACAGCATGAAAATAGTTGGGGTTGAATTTTTTAAAAGATAAACAACATTTCTATACTAGAAAATACAAAATATTGCTGAGCTAAGAAATTCTAAATAAATAGATTCAAAATTTCAAAAATTTAAAGATATTTTCTCCAAATTAACCTTGGGTTCAATAAAATTCCAGTGAAAATTCTATTTAAAGAAAATTTGAAAAATTAATAAGTTAATTATAAAATTGCTATGGAAACGTCAAATATCTAGAACAGTTTGAGAAAGAATAACAAAACTTTGAAACTTACAGTGCCTAATTTCAATCCTTATTGTAAAGCTATAGTAATCAAAACAGAATGTGATAATATATGGACACACATAGAGACAAATGTAATTTAATACAGAGGACAGAAATAAATGTAAACATATGCAAAAACCTTAGTCAAGCATAGCTAGTAATTGGATGGAAAAATTACATGTTTCTAACTTACAATGATAGTAGCATTTGGTAAATGTAAAAAGAAAAACCGAAAGTTGATATCTACTGCATAATTTACAAAATTAATTTAGTATTGAGCATAGACTGAAATGTAAAAATGAAAACTTTATATTTTGTAGAAAAGCACAGAAGATAATATATTTGCAATATTTTTGTTTTTGGTATCAAGAATCTAACTCAGCACCTCATGATTGCCAGGTCAGTGCTGTGCCACTGAGCTAAATCCTTGGTCCTTGCAACCTTATGGTAAGTAAAAATTCACTAGACCAGACACTTAAAGAACTTGCCATATGTGATGGTAAATAAAATGCGTCAAATTGATTGGGCAACATGATATCTAACTCATTGGTTAACCTTATTTCTGAGTGTGTCTATGTTATGATTTCTATCTAGATGTCAGCCCAAAAGCCTTATGCAGTGGGGCTTTTCAGAGCTGGCTGGATCTAGCCTGTGTGATGCTGAGATTGATTGTGTGATACTTGAATCAAAGGTGTGAGATTACTAAATTGATCTACTGATGCCTAGTTCTTGGTGTGGGTAATGGGAAGGCTCACCTTGGGTATGAGTTGTACCTGCCCTAAAGGTGGGTAGCCTACAGAGAATATAAGGGATAGAAAGATGATTGCTGTTGTCACTCCCTGCTTGCCATTTTCTACTTGCTGTTTTTCTGCCTCCTGTCACCTGCCTTTTGACTGCCATAAGCTATTTCTCCTCTGAATTGCCCCTTTGCCATGCCACCCTGCTTTGAAGCCAGCCAACTATGAAATGAAACTTCTACAAATTGTGAGTTACAGTAAACCTTTCCTCTTTTAACTTTGTGTGTTGGGTGTTTCAACCTAACAATGGGAAATGTAACAAAGGCAGTGTGTTGGTTACTTTTCTCTCATTGCTGAGACAAAATATTTGACACCTAAAATTATGTAAGGAAAGGTTTATTTAGCTTACAGTTTGTGAAGGTTTCAGTCCACACTCAGCTGGCTCCAATGCAGGGTGGCATGGCTGAGGGGCAATCATTCATGGCAGCTGCAACAGATACCAAAAGTGACAAAAACAAAAGGGCAAAAGAGAGGAGTACATCTCTTTTCCTTCCTTATATTGTATGCAGGCTACCTGCCCCAGGGCAGGTGCAGCATTCACATCACCAATCCCAGCACTAGACAATGTACCAATCAAAAACTCTAGATTCTGTTGCCTTCAAAAACCTCACCGCTCCATAACCACATGTGGCTTTGAAAGGGCATCCAGACATAAACCCTAACAGACAGTCTACAAGGATGCTTCTGGAAGAGATGAGTATTGAATTGATGGGCTGTGTAAAAGTGATTGACTTTCCCAGTGTAGACCATCATTCAAACAACAGTGCAGAGGAAAATTAGAAATTTTTTCTTTCTCTGCCAGACTAACTAAGCTGAGACACGACTTTTTTCATTGGAATGGGACTACATGACCAGCACTCCTGATTCTAAGACCTTCAGAATTCAGAGTGGAATTCACACCACTGGCTTTTCTTTGTCTCTAACTTGAAGACTAGGTTGCAGAACTTCTCAGTCTCGATAATCATGTGAGCTACTCTCCCATAAGTGTGAACTAAAAATAAATGGAAGGAAATGTCACTATTGTAAGTGTAATAGTAATTATTATCTCCCAGTACTGAAATTATAAGTACCTTTGTCTTTATGATACTTATTGTGTCATTCTATACATGCTTATAACATTAAAAAGTGAAGAAAGTTATCCCCTCTATATAGAGTTTACCTTCATCCTCCATCATAAAGACACTTATTTCATCACAGCCCTATTACAAATGGGACTTATGGGGGGATATCAAGCAAGGCTACCCTTGTCACATAAAGAGGACAGAACATAGGGATTCTCTACAATTGAGCTATACCCCCAGACCTGTTTTGTTTTGTTTGTTTGCTTCATTTCTTAGTCTCGTGTGTGATATGATTGAAAATATGGTGAATGTTTAAAATTTTAAGCATTATAGAGTGTCTTTAGTTTTCCTGCCATGGCTCACTTGATGGTCTGAATCAAATGAAAATATTTGCCTTTCATGGTCATTTTAACTTTGGGGAAGAGCAAGAAGTCACACAGTGCCAAATTCAGTGAATAAAGTGGGTGAGGACACACCTTAATGTTATTATGAACCTGCCTTTCCACTGGAGTACACTCAGCAGCAGCATTGACTGGTTTGACTGTACCTTGAAAAGACATGAGAGAGGACTTGCAGAACTTGCTTCAGAAAGTGGCAAGGCTAATGGGACAAATGTGTTTGAAGTGAAGTATTTTGAGAATGATTAATGGCAGTGTGGCTTTTGTTATAACAAATTTTAAAATTTAAACATTCACTCTGTTTTTCAATCACCCCTTGCAAGTTACTCAGGCTGGTTTTAAATTCAGATCCTCCTGCCTCAGCCAGTTGAGTATCTGGGATAAAGGCATGTACCACAATACCCAGTGCAATCAGTACTTTTAAAAGTAAAGTATAACAGTTATTTTCGGTCCTGAATTACAGTGCAATTGTATTTGCATTTAGTGTAATTAACTAGCTAGCTAACGTTGGATAAATCACTTTATCCTTTTGGGTCTTGGTTTCCTTATTTGTAAAATGAAAAGTTTTATTGCTAATATTCTATTGTATTTCTCCAAAGTAGATTAAACATTTCATGAATTATTTAGCCAAAAGTTACACAAGAGGATATGTGCCTGAGATACAAGACTGTGGAAATGCACAAAAGGCAGTTTGTGTAATTCTCATCTAAAGATGACTTGCAGTGAAGGAGAGAGCAAAAACACGGCACTGTCATTTGAAACCACCTTCTTCACATGGATTGCTGAGATAATTAAAGTTAACTTCTATAATGTATCTCCTTGATTTTACATCATCCCTACTTGGATTTTCAGGAAATTTTATTTGCATACTAACCAGGCCCATCCCTTTCCTGCAGTTGTTTAGAGGTCTCATTTCTTTTTTTTAATTTTTTTTAATTTTTTTAAGAGGTCTCATTTCTGCGCAGAAACTGAGTTGGTTTTTAAGCTATGAGTTCAATATTGTTATTGCTATTTAATTCCTACATATACAAATGCAGATAGTTACAAGAAAAAAGCAAAACACAGGTTCACAAGAATAAGAACATTAAGTGAAGCACAGTGACAAACACAGAATCTCTTCCTATGTGGTTTTGCCCCTTTAATTGCATTCTTCTAAATTTTCTGAGGAAAAAAAGGTAGTAAAACTAAAGGCACAAACTAAGTATGAGGAGTTCAAGGTTTTTACTGACCATAATCTTGTGTTGCATTTCTTATGGACAATTTGCTTTCATATTTACATTCAATTATGTTTTCTATACATACTAGTACTGTATGTCATTTAAATATAATTTGTAAAGCTTAATAGCATGTTATTTAATCAATTTGATAATTCTACCCATAATATACTCACAGCCTTTGTCTCCCGACACTCAGTCTATAATTCATCATGAGCATGCTAAGAACCCAGAGCATTAGACTAGATCTTGAGAATCCCATAGCCAAGATTAATATGATCCCAAGCTTTGAAAAACTCACGGTTCTAATTAAGAGGTGGATTTTTTTCTGAAGATATTTGGGAAGAAATTTCATTAGCTACAGATCACATAACAGTTTTAAATGTTTAGCACATGAACTGAGGATTACTGTTTACAAACTTGAACATTGACATTTGAAAATCTTTTTTTTTTTTTTTTGGTGTGTATGTATATAGCTACGAGTAGAGATGATTAACGCTCAGGTACACAGTGGCATAGAAAATTGGAAATCTAGGGAAAGTGGCTTAAAATTTGACCTTAAAACACATCCATCTGAAGTATCTAGACAGATCCATTTGACTGTGAAAATCAAATCAGTTTCAATTTATTCCAGGAAAATAATTCACATTCACATGACTAGGAATAGCCAAACATTTTAAACCAATATTAACAAAAACCCTCCAAGGAATTCTGAGAAGGAAAAATATTTAGTGAAGTTTATGGGGTAAAATTGTATTTGCATTTCAGGTTTTTAAAACCTCAGTCAAATCAATGCAGGAAAGTAGCTCCTAGCTACATGAAGGGAAAGACTAACTGAGGAAAATGTGATAAAGGCAGAACCATCTGTGACAACTTGATGAATAATTTCAAGCTTTTATCAAAAAACACTCTTAATAAGAAATTAGGGACCAAAGGGAAGATATTTTCCAAGAAATCAAAATAGAAAAAAAAACTGAATAGGTGCAATTATTTGATGATGAGTTTTTAATTCTCTTGGAACAGGAAGTCATCTTTTGAAATGGAGGATTTAAGAAGAGAAAATAAACTGCCTGAAGGCCTTTATTTATTCTTATTTCAGGGGAATTAAAAAGTAATATAGTTTTTATCTCTACTTGACATTCTAGTTGCATGAAGTTAAACACAAATAGAGACCCAGTTGAAAAAACCAAAGAGTTCTGTACAATTTATCTAATCTGTATCAAATAACTTGCTGAAAGCATTTTTAGCATATTGCTTCATCAGAGAAAATGACAGTGTTCCCTCAATTTGGGAAGTTTGGCACTGTTTAGTGAAGTACATCTTTCCTGAAGTTAGCCAGACACAATATTCAGAAGCCTGTGAAGAGGAGTAGCCAGAGAACCTAAAAACTCAGCAAAATTATGGTCCTGTCCTATTTGTGGAACTAGACAAATTCAAATATAATATAAAAGGCCCCACAATTCCAGTGAGTTATCTTTTCTACTGCCAGTTGAGAATCAAGGAGCAACTCTAGGAATCAAGGAGCAACTCTAGGAATGGGGAATGTGATAGAATCCTTCTTTAGTTCACTAAGAAGTTAACAAAAATAATTTCCTTGGGTGAAAATCTCTCCTCATGTGAATATCAGTAATAATTCTGAGGTCAGAATGCTTAACATGAACTCTATTAAATTAATCACTTAGTAAGTGATTAATACAGTAAAATCCAAATTAATATTCTGATTTGGCTAGCATTATTCCTTGGGAAACCTTTTGAAACTTATTCCTGTTCAGTCACCTTTTGTTAATGATTTTACTAACGGTCCCAGGAGCATAGTTATGATTATTTTTAAGTCAATGACAATGATTTAGGGAAGTAGCTAAGCCAAATTCTCCTGCTTAATCAAAAATTTTTATAACGCTTTGTAGGCCTGTTTTTAAAGAATACAACTGAACAGTGCTCGACTTGGGGAGATGATTTTTTATTGGATTTCACAAAGGAGAAAATGGTGCATGTGTTCATATTGAAAACCATAGTTTTAATGTTCTACTTAAAATACAAGTGGCGGGAGAGGGTTAGATCTTCAGGTTGACAATCCACAGGTACTTACAATGTCATAATGGCAAAAATGTCATGTGGTGTAATTGTAGAGTATTTAAAATGCCCACTATATCCTCTAGAATCTTGAAAGTTCTAGCATGAAAGGACATCTTGTATCCCCAGAACCAAATAGCAATCTTTGCTATGTAGGAAGATCAGCCTTTGTCAAGTACCTGTTTGAATAGTGAGGAAGAAAGGAAATTCATCCACCAGGCCAACCAAGCATATGTGTCTCATTTTTTGGGGTGAAAGTGTTACATCACGATTCTCACATTCCCTTAGAAATGATTTCTTCACTTCTGTGTTACAAGAATGAGTGGATGGTTAGTTCTCAGGTGCATATAGTTCTTTGATAAATCCTTGCTCCCTCTGTAACATTTGGATGGCCATAAAGATAGTTTCTGATTCTTAAGAGATATTGGGCAAAACAATCATCAAAATAAAAGCAGAGAGGAAAAATGCATGGGATCAGTAACTAAATCCACCTCTGTTCAAGTATGCACTGGATTGATACTTAAAATGTCTACTTTGATACGCGGTAGAAAGTTTGCCTCATCAGACTGCCTAATCTTTCAACTGAAATTCTTTCAACATGGGAATCCCTCAGTGACTAAAAATCATAAAGTTTCATGAGCAAATTACACTGATCACCACACCATTGGTAGAGTCCAGTTAGAGACCAGAATAAGTGATGCTTCTTATTGCCTGTGTTTCACCTAAGTCTCAGTCACCTAACAAGATTCTCCAATTAATGAAACTTCTCAGTAGCATCGCCACTCTTAAGTAATGTATATCCCCAAATTTAAATTAGCCAATTGAAGAATTTCTTTGTATATAACAGAACTGTGCCACTCATTTCCATATTAGAACCAGAGGAATTTAATAGATTTTATGTCATAGATTTAATTTATCTGAGTAAATATGTGATTAAAAACTACTGTTTCTTTATCAGTAATAAGGATAACGACAGTATTTACCTGACACGTCTATGGTATTAATAAGTTATCATACATACAATGCTTAGAACAGTGCCTGGCACAAAGTAAACATTGTAAAAGCATACCCACTGTTACTATTAAAACAATTTAACCCATTCAGATTTCTTTTAATAATTGATATGGTTGAACAAAATTACTTGGCAGGAAAGAAACTGAGCAAGTGAGAAGATGTGATTTGTTTTCATGTGCTTGGGAACCTTATTAGTGCCCTCAGATAAGTAAGCCTAAGAAAGCCTGCTGAAGGATGAGAACATATGGAGGATGTCTTAAGTCACATTCCTCAGTCAACAGATTCTGGGATGGAAATTTCCTACCCGAAAGTTTTAGGGGGAAATATTCTTGACAATTGTGAGTTAGTAATAAATGTAGGATTGGTCACAAAGTAAAATCAGACTATAATACAATTGAAACAGGTCTAAGCTCATCCATTGGATGACTCTGGAACTCAAATCATTCTTCAAAGTTGCTCTAAACTGAGACAGGAAGGCCAGGAATTTTATTTCCTCATTAACTAGCTAGGCATCGAATTGTGGCTGTGCACAGTGAGGGATTATGATCTTGAGGGAACCAGTCACTTTCGACACTTTCTGGGCTAGAGATTCATCAGTAACTTGTCAGAATCAAAGAGTTTTAGATGTTGTAAGGAAAAGCATTTTGGTTGTGAAGAGGAGGATCTGAGTCCATGCCATAGCATCTATTACACAGGTGAACCAAATGTCAGTCAGTAGTCTGATAGGTGTCAGACATGTGAGTGAAGCCGTCCTGGAACACTGAAATGTCAGTCAACCTTCCTAGCTGCCAGAAAGCAGGAAGACATCAATCAAACAAGTCTATAGCAGAAATGCATCCTAGGAGACTCAGGATCTTGAGAGATTAGATGTAGTTCCTTGTTTAAACCATTAAGTTTTGAAGCAGTTTGTTAATGCAGTGATAAATAACTGATAAAAAATATTACTTTATGACAGTTATCAGAAGCCATTAGTGTAAGATTAAGGTCATTCTAGTTATATGGTTTTTCTCCAAATAAGCATTGTCAAGGGCATTAAAATCAACATACATCTGGGATTAAAACAGCAACACATATGATACTAATAGAATTTGTGCTGTGTAGCTCCTATGCCAAGAGGTCACCAATTTTCAGCACATGAGGCAGCACACAGTTCTCTTGGGAAGGAACCAGTGTATAATCCTGTGAATCAGTGTTCAACACATTTGTGTCATCCAGGCAGTATAATTACAGAGAGTTGTCAAAATCTTTCCCTAAGGTATTCTTTGATAAATGGAATCTTACAAAGGGGAATAAATGTCATTTTATTTAGATTTTGGAATTATACAAGTTTACTTGAAAGCAAGAAATATCTTCTACTCTAAGGAAAAGAGAGTTGAATATGTTTTGATAAGACCTATAAAGGTTTTGTTTCTTGAACAAACAGCTAGAGTTCACTGTACTTTCTGGACACAATGAGATGAACAGTTTTGTTACATCAAACTTTCTCTGTCATGAGACTCTGTGTCACCATAAGCCCAGAAACAATGAAGGAAGGTAACCATGGATCAAAACCTCTTAAACTATGAGCCAAAACAAATATTTCATTCTTTATGTTCATTTTCTCTGATATTTAATCACAAAAATGGAAAGTTAACATAGAAAAATTGATAGCAAAAAGTAAGGTCTTATTGTGACTATATCTGACCACATGATTCAGAAACTTTGGGAATTGATTTGTGGGAATTTGAAAAAATTTGAAAAGTCAGATTATGGAAAGTTTAGAATGTTGTATGTGGAACTTAATGGGAGATTCTGGTAAGAGCTCAGAAGACCAGAATTTTCATAAGAAATGTGGATAGTAAAGGCCAGGCTTGTGCAGATTTGGGTGAAAATGAGGACTCAATTGAGAATTGGATCTGAGGCCTTTTGTGTTATAGTCTCAGAAGGAACTCATCCATATTTTATTCTTGCCCTGAACCTGTGGAAAACTGACTTTAAAAGGGACTAATTAATCTGGTAGAGGAAATTTCAAAGCAGAACAGCATTCAGGCACTGGTATGAAAGTTGGGAACAAAAAGCCAGGCAGATATTTTGAAAAATTTTCAGCGTGGCCAGAAAAGAAGCACTTAGAAACTTCAGGCCAAGGAGGGTGTGACTGCTAAAGAGATTAGCTCCATTGAAAAGAATCCAAGTATTTTATACCAGGACATTAATAAAGAAGCCTTTTAGGCATCTCAGGAATTAGCCAGACCTTACCTACTGAAGACTCAAAAGTGTGAAAATCTAAATCTTACATTTCAGCAGACAGTTCCTGGGAGCTCTGGCCCCACAGTGCTGCCTAGTAATTTGCTTCTTCAGGATTATTTTGTTGATTTTCAGCCATCCAAGCACTCAGAGGCCACTAAACCCATGGTCCATGTGGGTCTGGTTCCTTATCACACTAATGGCTGACCCTGGCATTATCCACATGATGCTGGTTTTGCAGCCATGCAGAATACAAAAGTTGTGTGGTCACTGAGGCTTCCACTGAGATTTCAAAGGAGGCCTGGAAGGCCAGGCAGTTTGTGGCAGATTCAGGGTCACTGAATGCAGCCCCTGAGAAGGCAATATGTAAAGCTATGAGAGGGAAACTGGAGCTTCAGTGGAGACTCCAGAAAATTGGAAATGCTAGGAACATTCAGAGACTAATGAAGAAAGCTACAGACAGCAAGAAGAGCCAGCTCAGAAGAGAGGCCATAGGGTTGCAGCTTCCTGAAGCCTTTTGAGCTCACATCTCAGCAACATGTGCCCCAGATGCTAGACATGGAGCTATAGGATTTAATATTTGCCCTTCGAGGTTTTAGTCTTGCATATCTGATCCTTCCTTGGTATTTTCCAACTACTGCCTCGGAAATGTTTACTTTATAGCATTATAACTTTGAAAAATATACCTTCTTTTAAACAGGGGATCACAGTTTAGGCTTTGCCTTGAGTCTAACAGGAAACATTGTACTTGGGACTGCTGAGTAACACTAGAACGGTCGAGACTATGGGAACTCTTGCAGCTAGATTGAATACATGTAGCATTGTGAGATGGACATGAGCCTTTAGAAGCCAGGGGAGGAAGGTAACAACTGGATTTGAAATTTGCCTCAAATTCCATGTATTGGTTTGGATATGAACTCAGCTGTGTTCAGAGATAGAAAAACTAGAAGGTGATTGAATCACAAGGGCTCTAAACATATCAGTGGAAGAATTTACTGATGAATTACTAGCTTAAGGGACTATTGGAAGGTGGCAGAAACTCTAGGAGATGGTTCATAGTTCAAGGAAGTAGATCACTGGTGGCATGTTCTTGAAGGGTGTATTTTGTCTTGGGTTCCTTCCTTTTATATATTTCTGCTTCTTGACTGCGATGAGATGAGCAGCTTTGCTCTACCACATGCTCCTTGTGTGGTCTTCTGCCTCATCACAGGCCTAGAAACAATGAAAACAAGTGACCATAGATGAAAACCTCTGAAACCATGAGCCACAGTAATGTTTTAAGCCTTAGAGATCATCTCTGAAAGTTTCATAAGAACATGCAGTTCAGGAAGAATGACACTGAACCTACAAAGAGTGAGATGAATAAGTTTGTAAAAGCAGGGAAGATTTTAAAAGTCAACCTGAATAAAGATCTGACTATAGAAAACAAGAGCTGGAAAACTATGTCCTGAAAATTAAATGTGGCCTAAACCTGTTTTTGTAAATGTAGTTTTACTGGGACCTAGCTACTCCTCTTCATTTACCTACTGTCTACCACTACTTTCACTTTTCACTTGTGCCAGTTAATTATCATCTCAGTTGGATAAAGAGATTCCTGGAGAGGGAATTGGATCATGGAGGTATTGCACTCCTCAGTGAATTAATCCACTGATGTTCATATTTGAACGTGCTGTTAGGAGGCTGGGCCTCGTTGGGGAAGGTCGGTCACTGGTGGTATGTCTTTGTAGCAGTATCACTGCCTAGTGTTCATTGCCTGTGCTCTGCTTCCCAATCACCATGAGGTAAGCAGCTTTGCTTTATAATGCTTTTCCACTATGATGTCCTGCCTGGGAACCAGTCAAATATGTACTGACACCAGGAGCCAAATTAAACCTCTTCTGCCTTAAATTATGGGTGTCAGGTATTTGGACCCAGTGATGGGAAAGCTGACCAATACAGTACTTCAGCAGAATTTAGTTATGACAGAGATCATATGGTTTGCAAAGCCCAAAATAGTTTCTATTCCATCTTTACAGAATAAGTTTTCTAATCTCTGGCATAAAAATCATATTAATAACTGCTTTGTGGGTGATGTGATCAAAAACAGGTTAGGACTATAAGATAAGACAAAGAATAACAAAGAAGATATGATTGGTGATTAGAGCTATTTTGAAGATCCTTGTACTGCTTGGCAGGGTGCTAGAGACATTGCCAGGTATATGCATTGAAAATATTATAGGGGAATGATTACTTACATAATACAGAACAGGAGTCTTGGACATCATATTGAAGGTTTAAATTACTTTCAAATTGTGCTTGGGGAGATGATGTCATGACTTGTATTTTTCTCACACACCTAGCATCCTTCAGTATTCACTTGAATGAAGCCAGTAGGTAAAGCCAATGGACTAGAATGTATTTTTGTCTACAAATGGCATGATTGTTTTCCAGTCAACCTCACATAATTCTAAGTGATAAAACTTATGTGGGGGAAGAATAGTCCCTACAAATAAGCTGCTGCTGGTGCATGTAAAAAATTCCAGAGTGATGATTCTTATCTGTAGACTAAAACTTTTAGGGAAAAATTCATATACACTCATTATATTTATAAATTTTTTCACTTAAAAAGAATGTATCTTTTGTTTAAATGCAAATAAACAGCTATATGTAACTAAGTGAAACTCTGTACCTGCATTGGTCAACTCTCTTGTAGCTGGCAAAAGATAGCTGGCAATTAAAGGAAGAGAGCTTTATTTTTTGTTCACAGTTTGATGTGTCTCATACCATGGTCAGCTGGCTCCATGGCAGAAACATCATGGTCAAAACTTGTGGTAGAGCAAAATTCCACTTTATGGAAGTCGTGAAGCAGAATAGGGGAAGTGCAAGGAGTCGGGGACCAGATATAGCCTCCAAGGTGATGCTTCCATAACCTACTTTCTACTAGATCCCACCTCCTAATAGCTCATTCAGCCATAAATTCGTCAGGGGTATAACATTGATGAGGTTAGTGCTCTCACGATCCAGTCACCTCAAAAGTCTTTTAGTCCAACTAAACTGGCAATCACCATTAATCATCATAGTACCTAACTAATTCAACAGTTCTGTGATGCATAGAAATTTACTGAGGTAACAATTTTGTGAATCACTGTTTGAACATTGTTATGTTTATTGAAAATTATCATCACATTTAAATCATTTTGTATAAATTAGCTAAATACTAGTCAATGAATTCTTCTACTTCTCCACCTGTGATTTTGATATTGCAGAAACAGTCTAATGTCATAGATTAGAATTTAATACAAGGAAAATATTTGAGTAACAACATAATTTGATTTACAGAAATCATAATTGCATTGTGAGACATTTTTGAAATCCAGCTTCTGAATTATTTTTAAAACACAATATGCCTCTGTAAAATAGTTTATTAACATTCATCCAGCTGACAATTCTGAGTCTTTAGTTATACAATGTTCACTATTTCTCTCCTCAGAATTTTCTATATGGATTTTACCTTAAGCCAGTGATATAGCTTTCAGATGGTTGTGAACTTCAAGCATTTTTTGCTATAATAACCCGTTAGGTTCACCATTTATAGCATTTTGTAATACACGTCTCTCTTGACATGTGAGATCTTCAAGAGAAAGGATCATGTCTTAATCAACTTTTTACCCCCCATGACTTGGCATACAGTGGGCACTTACTAAATATTTATTGAATGTATCATTTGGCAGCATTTTACCAACTCTAGATCTAGAATAAGTTGTGTTTGTCTTTGTGGTCCTCACGTAGTTCACTATTTCCATGGCTTACAAAAGCAAGCCAGTATCAGTTTCCACTGCATAGTAGTAGGTGCCTGGTAAAAGACTTTTGAATTAACTGTAACTTTGGAAGTCAGATCCTGTTTAGGTTGTGCTTCATACTGACCAAAGATAGGAAGATGTATCTCTTGTGATATTGTCTTCCTTTCCATCACTCTCAGAAGTGTCAAGTCTGATACCTAATCAACACTCTATCTCCATTATCCAGCATCTACTTATATGTCACACAGTGCACAAGGGCTGAACTGAACTCCTACCTTTAGTCTTAGGTTATACTTTATTATAGATTAACCTGGGCCAAACAGACTCAAATAGCTTCCTGGCTTGATTCCATAAATGAAATCAAATTCAAATCTTGAATGTCTGAAATAAATCTTAAGAGTTTAAAGCACCAGTTTAAACTTTTCTGCCTCAGTCAGTTTAGCTTTCTTTGATTTGAACATGGCCCATTAATTTAAATTAAATAAGCAATTCAAAGCCTGTGGACAGTAAATTAGATAAATGTAAATGTCAAGGACTACAATCCTCTGGCTATATTTTAAAGATAGTAAATATGTAAGACATCAGAACCAAATATTCCTTTTGATGATGATAATGAGATGTTCCAGATTGAGAGTAAAACTGGGACTTATTTTAAAACCCACAGATACTAAAAACATCCTAGAAATAATTTCTTCTCCTTGTTTCTGTTTGTAGAAGGTGTCCTAGTTCTAGTATAATTTTAGAAGTTACCACCATTGTTGTGCAAGTTTTAAAGAACCAGGTTGTGAGGCTGACTTACGAACCTTCTTGGCATCCCATACGTGATCCTCCTTTTCTGCTGATCATTTGTGGATGTTCATTAGAAAGTTAACTATATTGCCTTCATCAATCCTCTAGAGTTTATTAGAAATTGTATTTTGTAACAGAAACTACTTCGGTGAGTAATTTGGTTCTAATATATCGGTCTAGTAGACAATAAGAGAAAAATATACAAGTTATTTCAGTTGGTTGAGAGTTTGTTTCACTGAATCTATCAGTAATCCATCAAGGAGTGCTGAATGCAATGTTCCAACACGGACAAGTGTGTCTTAGTTACTTTTCACTTGTTGCCGAGACAAAATACCTGATGCCTAAAATTAGGGAAGGAAAGGTTTATTTCTTACAGTTTTTTGGGTGTTTCAGTTCATACTTAGTTGGTTCCAAGGCAGCGTGGCATAGCGTGGCAGCCATTCATGGCAGCTGCAAGTGGCAAGGCACGCTCCAGAAAAAGATAGAGAGAGATGGAAGCATGCAAGAGGAAGACCTGCCTCATTTACACTGTATGTTGGCTCCACCCTGGGCGGGTGCAGCACTCACATTGCCAATCCCGGTGCCAGACAACAAACCAATAACAAACCAATAACTCAGTCCCATCAAAAGTATATGAGGACTTGGGGGGACATAGTATATCACCCAGTACAAAGTGTATTTGTTGTTTATGTGCTTACTCAACCTTTCTTTGTGTTATAAGTTCTGAGGCAGAACTTCAGAAATTCTTCTTAGTGTTAAGCTGGCTCTGGAAACCTTACTCTTCAAATAGTGCATGTTTGAGCTATTTGATGAGAATGTACTTACAAAGTCTTTGCTTTCTGATTCTTTGTGTGCATGTGCAGTACTGGGGATTGAGTCCAAGTCCTCCATATTGAGCTATATGCCCAGTCCTTTTCTATTTATTTTGAGAAATAGTCTCACTAAGTTGCTAGGTTGACCAGCCTGGGCTTGAACTTGCAATTCTGTAGCTTCAATTTCCCAGAGTGCTGGAAGTACATTTATGCACCACCATGCCTGGCTTAGCTAGCTCTGATTTTTGTGACTCTGTTTTTTTTTTTCTTCCTGAGCTGCAGGAGGTGAACTGTAACACAGTAACTTGTTCTCAAAGGATTCCCATTTTAAATGTAAAAAATATATATAGCCATGGAAGAGTCAATTTATGTTGTAAACCCCTGGCAATGTTATTATGTAAAATAGCAACTCTTGGGATATAAAAATATTCTTTGCATAAGAATTTTTTTTTACTTTTGCTTTTGCTTTCAGCAAAATAAACTGTTGAGAAAGGCACTGTATCAAAATGACAAAAACAATTTCTAAAATTCATGGCCATCATAACTTAAGCATATAGCTTGGGTTTACTAGTACATTATTGACTACAGAGACCTGAAAATTTTAAATAAATCTATACCCATGTGATTGAGATGTGCCATATATGTGTGTATATATTTGGGAAACCTGTGGTAAGCTTTGCCACTAAATTCATACACTTATATTTTAAATACCAATAACTTTATAGCACTTCAATGAATAAAAGTGTTCATTGTTAACCAGCAAACACATGTAACAAAACCAGGTATATAAATCATTTCATCATAAAAACTTATGATTTGAGGGACAGTGAGAATGAGAATATCCCAGTGAGCATATGATGGTCATTAGAAAATAAGGAGTTTGCATGAGAAAGTGATAAGGAAATGGATGCAGGGAAGCAAAGATGAAAATTAAGGGCTCTATCAGAGTTCAAGCAGGAAACAGATGCTATATTCATCTTAGATAATTTGAGAAGAATTTAGCACAGAGAAAAGTATGGGCAAGATTCAGCAAAACCAGCAGAGGATTTTGATGTATCCAAGGGCTAGTAGTGGGTTACCATTCCTTCCTCTTGGCTTGAAGGAAGAAAGAGCAAATGACTATTGGATCCCAAACAGGTAGGTTTTATGGGAAGGGACATGTGAGAGGAACTGTATTCTTTAGTGGAGGGACACTGGCATGTCACTCTAGATCCACAAGAGAATATACACTCTAACCTTAATTTCTTTTTCTCTCAACTGACAAGGCTTCCCCTGGCCTGCCACGGAGATGATGCATAAGGTGGAGAAGAATGCAGAATTTTCTACTCTAAGAGTTTCTCAAAAAAAGTAACTGCGTGCCTACATGTCTCTCAAAGTGGGTATGATTATATAAGTAGGCTTATTTTTTTAAGTAAGTTTATTTTGAAGAAATAAAATAATTCAATTCAATTGCAGTGAAGATTACCATAGAGCAATTTAGGTATAATTATAACTGCATGGCATAATTTGCTTTGTAAATGTGTTGCAGATTTTGTATTTGTAAATAACGCATGTTGTATAGTAGAGAATAAAAGACTTAATGTCTGATGATTTGGATATTGGTCCTGGCTCTACAAACTGACATGCTTTGTTCCTTTCAACAAATTACTTTACTTCTCTGAGCTCATTTATATATGTGAAAATAGACCATAATACATGTCTTATTTGTTTATAACACAAAGGGTGATTTACAGATCAAATAAAAATGTTCCTGAAAAACACTTTATAAGCCAAAATATGTATTTTAATGTAAGTATCTATTTGCCCAGCACTGCAAAGTGGAGTTTAAAGATAAATGCTAGGCTTGTGGAGAAATAAGCTGACCTCATGGTATTTTTTTCCATGATAGATCTATCTCTTTCCACCTAGATAGGACTCTGCCAGCTTCCCACCAGACCTAATTAGGTTTTAAATGAGATTCAGGAAGACATAATAGCTTATTCTGATTGTTCTTTTTATATCATCTAGTCTCTAAATATTCATTGTGCTCATATGATTAAGCTGTAAATCAATAGAAAAACCAGTGGGCTTTTTAAATTTTTTTTACTTTGTTCCATATATTTGGATAAATCATTCATGTTAACTTTGTATCAGTTTTTGCTCTTCTCACATTACCCTTATTCATCTTGCTTCACCTAAAGAACTCCTAACCGTATTTCAAGACCCAAAGTAAATAGTCTCACTTTAGGGAAAGCGTCTCATTACTCTCACCTCCTTCTGTTAGGCATTTGTGGAACTTGGAACAGATTTCTTTTACAGCAGGTATCACATCACAGTGTGCTATAATTATTTACTTCTACTTATCTGTCCTCCACTAGACCTCTGGTGTTAGGAGTGTAAGGATCACCTGTTCTGTCCAGGTATGTATCCTGCCTTAACTAGCAAAGAACCTGCCCATTTTTGTGGGCTTAGCTAATTGCAATTCAAATTCTGGGCATTATACATAAAAAGAAATTCTGAATCTTAATTTTACGAGAGTGTTCTTTCTAGTCCTCGAATTGGCTAACCAGATTTGTGTTGCTACTATTTGGAATTGATGCCTACTATTGACTCAGGGTAGATTTCAGCAGAAGATGCACACTGGTTTAGAAGAGAAAATCCTCAAAAGCATACAAATCTGAAAGCAGATTTTGATTTAAAAAAAAGTTGCCTGTAAAATGAACTGGAAAAATTTCTCCAACTACTGTAAAACTACGCTATGTTGATGGAGGTAGATAAGAATTTTATTAGTTTTTCTCCTGTCAATATGCTTTCCATGTGTTAATCGTTTTTTGTTATCTGTGAGTTGTAGTAGCCGCATTGCAGTGCGTGTCATTTGTTAAGAAAAAGATGTTTATCGGAGGGAATGACGCAAAGAGAAACATTTCATAATGTAAATGGTAAATGCATGTATAATCAATATCTCATGAAAACTACTTTTTTGCAGTAGACTTTGTCTTAGCCAGAATTTGTGAAATTTGAAGACGAAAGCTGTGTTTTTAAAGGATGATTTCTCTCCTCTGCCTCAGTATGACAGATGTGTGGGCTGATGGACAGTAGAGTATGTTTCTGAGAATGTTATTTGTAATTATCTGATCTTATGAGTTGGGTTAAAGGATGACGCAGTAGATTTTAGACTCTGAAGATGAGTTTTCCTTTTTTCTAACAAATAAAGCCCAAGGCTAAATTGATGTTCAGATTTTAACTAGTGCTTTTTTAAAATTTCTTTTTAAAAATACACCAAGGATCAAAGGAGAACACTATATCAGTTTGCAAGTCCAAATCAGACGAGTGTTTTGCATTTTAAATATTTTCTCCTTAAAGAAGATAATGTAGCTGATCCAATATTGTTAAAATTCCCTCTCCTTTTTCTCAATTTTAGGAAGTAATAAATCAATGACTCTTAAGTCCCTCTCCTCACTTCTGGTGTCCCAGGCTTAGGAGAAAGTAATCAGTAGGAAGCTGGTTCTTCTCTGATGAATGGATGACACCTGGAGATCCAACGCTTCCCTATAGTTCTCCCTGGGATGTGGAAAAAAAACAAATGATAGGTGCAGTCTCCTGCAGCAGAACCCAGTAGTTCACAAGGATGCATCGTCCACCATAAGCAACATACATGTCCAACCCATGAAGATGTTCCATACTACAGACAAGGAGTGGGAATGAAATATGGAAAAAAGTGTCCCATTTTAATCTTTCTGCTTTTTATTTGTTTGTTTGTTTTGAACTCAAGATCTTTGTCTGAGCTACACACCCAACTCTTTTGTCATTTTTTTTCAATTTGGTGAAAGGGTCTCAGCAAGTCACTAAGTTGCCCAGGCTGGGTCCAAAATTGAGGTCCTTTTGCCTCGACCTCCAAGATTGCTGGGATTACAAGTATAAGCCACCACTCACAGTTGGTCTTTCTATTTTTAAAACAATTACTTCAACCAATATTCTTCTTTGAAAATTCTCATTTTTGAGCCATGTGGTTGTATTAGAAATAAGTGAAACAGAAAGGAATTTATTAAAACTAACCTCCAGAAACCATTCCACAATACGCACATCTCCTTCTGCTTAATTCACAGTCTGGTTTTTGTTGAAAAAAAATCTAGTATATGTGATGTTCAAGGACCCAAATGCATACAATACAAGTATCTGCTATGGCACTGTTTCTCTTAGGTCTCGTATGTGCAGTCTGAATTTCGTCACAGTCCATGACTCATTTTCATAGTCTAATGTAGTGTAACAGTTCTGGACTAGGAATCAGAACAAATAGTCCTCACTTCACCTTTAATCTATGTGGCCTTAAGCAAGTTACCTCATGTTGGTAGGCCTCAATACCTTCATTAATAAAATGCATCTTTTACTACCTGTTTCACAGGGTAAAATGCATAGCAATTGTGGGTTTAAAGAGCACACTACATATAAAAATTGTATGAATATAAAGAAATATATGTCTATTCCTGCGAGATGGTATGGAACAGCACCAACCATCTAACCAAGAAAAGTCTAAAGACACAAAACAAAATCAATGGCTTAATAACCTCTCAGTACTAGAGATAAAGAATGGGCCTATATATTTAAGCACAGCATACATAAGCCTGATGTATGTATGTGTATATATATATATATATATATATATATATATAAAACAAAACTCATAAATCTAAAGTGAGACTCTTGTGCATATCTCATAATTGAATCTCATGTCAATAGCTACTGTGTGTCTTTTGATTAGGGACTGATTAACTCGTTTATGCTTCATTATTGATAGAAAAAGACTTGCTATTGCCATTTTATTAATTTTTTAGTCCAATTTGTAGTTACTTTTTTTTTCCTCTTTGGCAGTCTTAATTTGTGTTTTGTTGATTTTTTTTTTGCAGTGAATGTGTTTTGATTCCTTTGTCTCTTTCTGTTTTGTATCTTCTAAAGATATTTTCTTTACAGTTGGAATGAGGCTTGCATAAAATATCTTAATGGTTACTACAGTCTATTTTAAGGTGGTAATAACCAATTTCAATCACATGCAAAACTACATTTTTACTTCTTTCCTTTCTGTACTTCATGTTATTGATGTCACAATTTACATCTTTTATATTGGATATCCATTAGCAAACTTTTCATTAGTACATGTTTGTGGTTCATAATATATACATTCAAGACAGGTAGTTGGTATATGTACATGAAATCTCTTTATTCTTTTTATATCCACTTTTCTTCCCCCCTCCCACACACCCTCGATGTCTTGGTCCCTTTCCCAGTTGCAAAAGATTTATATGCCTGTTCTTCAGCAAAGTTTTATAGATAAGACTTAACTGGGTATAGTATTATTGGCTGGCAACTTTTTCTCTTTCAGTTCTTTAACTATGTTATAATACCAGGAGCACTACCAACCACTGGAAAAATAAATGAGTGGGACAACACATCAATAAATAGCATCTGTAACAGCAAAGGAAAGAATCAAGTAGCCGATAGTTTTAGCAAAAGGTGCTATCATTAATTATCAGGGAAATTCAAAGCAAAACCACAGTGACATGTCCCCTTACACTTAGTAGGATAGTTATCATGAAAATAACAAATGTTGGCAAGGATATGAAAAAATTGGAATCCATATTTACTACTACTGGGAATGTAAAATAGTGGAGCAATTATGTAGAATATGGGGATTTCTCAAAAAATAAAAAAATTATCCTGCGACCCATCAGTTCCACTACTAAGCATGTATTGAATGAAACTGAAATCAAAGTCTTGAACTTTATATTTATTGTGTAATCTAAGTGTCCATTGAACTACACATTCAAAATATATGATATCTACTCACAATGGAATATTAGTCTTAAAAAATAAGGAAATTTTTCCACATGTGACAACATAGGTAAACCTTGAGGATATTGTGCTAAGTGAAATAAGCCAGTCGCAAAAGGACAAGTATTGCATGATTCCACATAGATGAGGCACCTAAAATAGATTCATTACAGCAGAGAATAGAGGTGATTGCCAGAGAAAGGCAGAAATGGAGTGGCTTGCTCCAGAAGTATAAAGTTTCAGTATGCAAGATGAGTAAGTTATGCAATATGTTGCACAATAGTACCTATTGCTAATGATACTGTTTTGTGCATTTAAAAAAAGAACTTGTTAAGAGCATTATAGATTTCATAGTCACTCTTCTTACTTTAAATTAAATTAAATCAATGAAAACATAATTAAAATTAATTAAAACATGAGGAAAATTTTGGAGGTGATATAGGAGAGTTGTAATCAAGATACATAGAGAATGTTTAAATTTTAAAATGCATTACCATAAAAGACACATTGCCATTACTCTCAAAATACTCCTTCCCACTTTCAACACACTTATCCCATCATTCTAGTCACTTCTGAACCACTTCTGGAAGTACTCTTTCATGAGTGTCTTTACAAGGTGGGATAAAAATGCATAAATACTGCTGCCAAGTGCCATCCAATGAAAAGGTAAGCTCATGAGAACATTACGGTGTGTACTTACATACCTTATTCATCAGATCTGTCACCATATGACTTCTGACTGTCTCCTAAAATCAAAATGACCACAAAAGTACATTTTTGAATGAATTCAGGGTATCAAGGCAGCCATGACAATGCGACTAAAGACACTAAAAAATAAAAAAAAAAGAGAGAACTTCCAGTACTGTTCCAGAAAGTGGCAAGAACAATGTGTTTGAAGAAAACATGGGAACATATTCTGAGGGAGCTTAATGGCAATATGTTTTTTACTGCAACAAATTTTTAAAAATTTAAACACTCAAGGTATTTTTAATCACATCTTGTATAGGTTCGTTGCACATTATAGTTTCGTTGTATAGGTGGGTATATGCATAAGTTCAAGCTCATCAAATTTTGTCTGATAAATACACGATCTTAATGTATCTCAGCTGTTCCTAGCAAAGCTGTATGCTAATTACATTAAGCTGATCACTAAATGTATGCATGAATCAAAACATCACATTGTACCTCATAAATATATACAAATATTATGTGTCAATTAAAACAAAACAATTGAAAAAAGAGCTGCAAAAAAGCTTCTCATATCATCAGAAAAATTGAAAGACACCTTAGAGATCTAATCTAACCTCCTATTTTACAGATCAAGAAATTGAATTCCTCTTCCCTCCAGAAGCAAACTATTCTTCACTTCTAAATCTGTCTCTTGATCAAGATTCATCTTTGACTCTCCTGCTTCTCATCTCACCATTCAGCTACCAACATCTACTTTTGCAATGTCTAGCAATTTCTCTCCACTCGTTCTCTTCCAGGCAGCTAATATTTCATGCTTATCTTCTTACAATAGTCTCTGAGTTTATTCTTTTCCTTCCCAGTTCATCCTTATGTTATCAGGGCAATATTCCTAAAACTAAACTTTTATCACAATTAATTATGTTTCTTCACCAACAAATATCTTAATGGCTCTTTGTGTCTAGTAGTGGTGGCCACCTATGGCAGGTGTTCTGTAGCAGCCTGTTTGTATCACTGAAAGCTCTAAAAGGTTCGCTATCACTGGTCTCTGGGATAAAGAACAAACTCTTTTGTCTGATATTAAAATGTCCCTGATATCCTTCTTCTACTTCCTGACACTCCTCTACTTAGCCCCTGTAGTCCTGAGATGCTGGAATCTTTACTATTTATGGAACACAATTAATGCTTCCCTACACTACATCTGTCTTTCCATATCAATATCCATTCATCCTCTCTGGCAGCAAATTTTGTTTGGGAGAACTATTCAATTTCCATTGCCTACAATCTTGGTGGATCATCAAACAAAATACACAAATTTAGAATGTGGTTCTAATAGAGCTAAACTCCGTTAGTCAGGAATGCTCATTCAGAATGAAGGAACATAAGTACTAAACATAACAGAGCTGATTCATCTAGGAAGTGATCCCTGAAATCTTATGCCCTAGGGTTCTCTGTCCTGTGTTCTTTCCAAAGGTTTGGTCCTTTGGTTTTTCCTTCAATTCTTTATTCCATCTCATATTTTTTTAAGAATTTTTCCTTTTGTATATTTATCCAAGGCAAGTTGCTTTTACCTACTGTCAGGAGCTCAGCTGAGCTTAGAGAGACTGCTGAACTGTCAGATGTTGGAGTGAATGATTACAAGCAACAAGCCCAAAGTGAAAGACTTAGGCCTTTAATCACTTACTGCAATAGTATAAGTAAGAGAATAAAATCCAAGAAAGCACTGACTCACCCCATACCACTTTCCACCATGGACGGTGCTGCTCAATCAAGGGTCAAATGTATCAGGTTTGATTGGTGCAGAAGTGAAAGTCATTTTAGTTGCAACAAAAGGCTCTTACAGTTTTATGGACCTTGAAGCAGGGGGATGCTACTGAGGTAAGTCAATTCAGAGTAGAAAAGTAATAATTACTGAATCAAAGTGGGAAAATTTATTCTTAAGATTTCCCCCTTCAACTCTCCATAAGAAGGCTTGGTAGAGGCATCTGAAGAACACATGTATCCAAGGCATCAGATAAAAAGAATGAGGGCCTAGGGCTAGGAGGAAAGCAAATAATGTAAAAGACATGACTGGCGAGGGAGTTGTAAGTCCTTCAGTGCACCCCCCACCAAAGGCTTCAGTTCAATCACTGTACACTAACTCTGGTGTGGGAAGGGCAACTTGTCTATAAAACGGCCTTGCAGATAAAGATTTTGTGATTGCCTATAGTCAGGTTTGAAAAATCATAAAAGGTCATAACCAGGAGAAAAATTCCTCACCCATAAACATATAACATATTTTCCCACCTTGCTTTTACTCATATCACTCTCTCTTCCTCCATCTTTTTCCTATGAAAGTTTACTCTGGTCTAGAAGTAGGTTTCATTATTTCCATGAAACCTTGTACATCGGTCCCGTCAATATTTGATATTTTCTATCTCTGAAACCTCATGCTATTTATTTGGAATAATTGCTTTGAGAAAACACAGATAGGCACTACCTGAATGACAGTTGTTGATTACTAGCTATTCTTGGACCCCCACCTCCAATATCAGTAACTTTAGGGAAAGAATCAATTAAACTTTAAACGCATCTACAATTCCTCACAAATCATGCATGTAGTAAGTGCTGACAAAGGTCTGTGAGAGCAACCTGTAGTGTATAATTTCAGGGACACATGTCCTAAAATCTTCCTCAAATTATTCTTGAAATGACTATCATCTTAAGAAAGCTAAAAAAAAATACACTGCACTGATGATTGATTTTCCCATGATCCATTAGCGCTCTTCTTAAGGACAGCTTTATTTTGATGTGAACAAGGCATATGAAGTAGAATAACAATTACTGAATGACCACTATGTACCAGAAATCATGCAGACACTTGCCAATACTTGTTGATTCCTTACAGTGATCTTGAAGCAGTCATCTTCATTTTAAAGAAGAGGACAATGGGGCAAAGAAAATGAATTGATTTTCAAATGATCTGACAGACTTTAATATAGCTGGTATTAAACTCAGATCTGTTTGAACACTGAGTTTAATATATTATCTATGAAAAGTTCAAAGTATGAGACAATAAGGATACCAGGGAGAAATGTCATGGTGTGATAAGAAATGGATGACTGCCAAAGAAAATCTCATAAAATTTTTTCTTCTAAAATTATTTGTTGAAAGAAATTAAAGAAAGGTAAACAAGTGGAAAACAACTTGGGTTCATGGGTTGGAAACCTTAATTTTATTAAGATGGTAATACTCCCCAAATTTGTCTTCAGATTCACTGCAATTCCACATGGGTTTTTCTCTTTATCTTGCAGAGTTTGATAAGTGATTCTAAAATTAGTATGGAAAGTCAAGACACTGAGAGTAGGAAAAATAATCTTGAAAAATTTACCACAAATATATAATAATCAAGGCAGCGTGATACTGATGTAAAGGCAGCCATATACATTGATAGAATGGAAATGATGATCTAGAGATAAACCCATACGATTGGTTGAGTTTTGATAAAGGTGTCAAGACCATTCAATGGGAAAAATAGTCTTTTCAGGAAATAGTTCTGGGTGGATACTCACATCAGAAACACGAAGTTGGATGCGTATGTTACAGCATGCAAAAATTAATTCGAAATAGATCAATGACCTAAACAAAACTGCTAAACCTACACAATTATTAGAAAAAAACCACAGGAATAAGTCATATGACCCTGGCTCGAGCAATAGTCTTGGATGTGGCACAAAAGCACAAGCAACAAAAGAAAAATTAGACATACTGGATTTCATCAAAATGTTTAAAAATTATGTGTCAAATGATATTAATAGTAAAGTAAAAAATAACTCATCGAATGGGACAAATATTTGCAAATCATGATTCTTAAGAGACATTTTCAGAATATGTGAAGAAATCATATAACTCAACAATTGCTATGTCACTCAGGAATTACACTGAGATATATATATATATATATATATATATATATATATATATATATGAAAACATACAGCCAGGAAAAAGTTTGTACATGAATTTTCATAGCAGCATTATTCATAATATTCTAAAATTGGAAACAAGCCAAATGTCCATAAAATACAAATGGATAAATAGAACTTGGTAAATCTGCATAATTGAATATTATTTAGCAAAAGAATAGAATGATGCACTGATACATGCTTCAACAATGATGTTATGGTTTGTATGGAGAGGTCCTCCAAAGCTTCAAGCCCTCATCGGAGGGCTTTTAGAAGGTAATTGGATTATGGGTGCAGTGTAGCTGACCTGCTGTTAGGAAGCAAGGTTTGGTTGGAAAGGGCAGCTGGTTCTCTGGAAGCATGACCTGGAAGAGGCCATCTCTCTCCTAAGCTTCTTCTTTGTCTCTTTGCTTCCAGGTTGCCTTGGGGTGAGTAGCTTTTCTCTGCAAACCCTTCCCTATATGCTTTCTGGCTTGGAGTTGGTTGACAAGCCACTGAAATCTCTACAAGCTATGAGCCAAGATAAGCTTCTCCTTTAAGTTGTGGTTGTTAGGTATTGTGTCTCAGAATAACACAGTGACTAAGACAATAGATAAACCTTGAAAACAGTGTACTAATCCCCAGAAGCCAAATGCAAAAGGTTACATACTGTACGATCCTATTTATATGAAAAGTCTGGAACATGTATATCCATGGAGCCAAAATACAGGTTAGTCACTGCCAGGGACTAGGGAAGAGAAAATGGGATTTGATTGCTTAATGAGTACAGGATTTCTCTTTTGGGTGACAAAAAAGTTCTAAGATTGAATAATGGTGATGATTGCATGACACTATGAATATACTAAACCTATTGAATTCCTTTTACCATTTTGGTAAATTTTGGGGATGAGAATTATGCTTTGATAAAACCATTAAAATTAGGTTATTTGTATTAGTCATGCTTCTACAAAGGGAGAGTGATTTTCTAGCTATTTTTTAACTTTTCAGTTTTTGCCCTTCTCCTCCCAATTTAACCTCAACACATTATTACATTTAATATCTTCGTATTTGCCTTTGATCCCTAAGGCAACCTAAAGAGAAAGAGGCCAGCTTTTGCAATTGTATTGGTTCTGTGGGAAGGTTTGGGTCACTGATTGCCAGGCATCTGTGTGCCTATCTAAATAAGCTTAGTCATTTCCATTCCCTTACGCACAGACTGCAAAGCTTTGAAAGGCAGGTACCACACTTCTAATCTAAAATAAGATAGCTACAATTCTTTAAACAGAGTGGCACAGCTCTATTTTCTACTCACTGAAAGCTACTTGAGCATATTACTTATATTACACTGAAAAAGAACACTCCATCATTTTAGCAACTGTTTTTTATAGTATGAGTCTTGTTCTTTTCCTAAGATGCAATGACAGTGCTCAGTATTTTCTGTGCTCTTTTACAAAAGTCTCAAGTATGTAGTGAAATATGATTAATTATATTGACTAGCAACTAACAAAAGAATCTAAAATCTACATATGTAATGTTTAAGATAGCTGAATACGTCATCTCTGTCTCTTGCTTTATGTAATAGAATAAAAGTGAATAAGAAGGAGGATTTAACACTTAAGAGTTTAAAGTTGTATTATCTGGGGATTATCCCTTCCTAGTTTTCAGATGAAGAAAACAAAATACAAAAAGACAAAGGGATTTGTCAAAAGTGAGATGTACCCAGTATGGATTCTATCTGGGTCTACCTGACTGTAACACCTGTCTTTTCATGCACTGCAATATTTACCCTCTCAGTTAAGTGAAACTAATTTCATAACTAGAAAATTAACCATGTTGGTGCTAGTAAGTTACAGATAAGTCAATATAGTAGAAAGACTAACATATTTATTTTGTTCCAGTGCTTGAAAGCATACGGAAAAAGCAAATTCTTTCATAACTCTAGTTAGAAAGCCAGGAATTTCAGGTAAAATCCACATGGTATCACCATAGAGTCTTCAAAGACTCAGAGGTGACTGGTTCTCCTCACTCTGCAGACGAGGGAGTTTACTTGTCCTTACAATGTGTATATACTGAAAGGTTGGTAGTTATTTCTGCTCCCTTTTAGATGGAGACTTTGCTATAGTTTTGTACAAATATGATTTATTACCATCTCATACTTAATTTTCCTCTTTTTATTTTGTTGTACCTTTGACTATGGAAAAATTGTCAACCTTGCATTTACATTTGTATTCTTCCACAAGATTCATTTCATCTAAGAAAGCGATTGTAAACAAATGAAGGGACTAGACCAGTAAAATACACTTATGGTACCTGTTTTTTTTTTTTTAAGAGAAAAAAGACACAGAAAAGAAAGACAAAAAGCAAAAGAGACAAACGACAACAACAAATCCAAAACAGTAGCCACTTTTGGTACTTTTTAATAAAATTAATGAGGATCAAATGTACGCACTAACACTTTAACAAAAGAAAAAAATACCTTCAGTGAACACTTTTGCTGTATCCAATAATCTTGAACAAACATAGACTAAACCGAGATATCCTGAAAGAACGTTCCTAGAGACACATTATCTAATGGAGACATTGTTATGTATCACAAATATGATGGAATAATTTAAAGAAACGTCAAAAGATTAAGACCAAAACCATGTCCTTCATTTACTCAAATTGCTGTTGTCAGAGAGCCATATTGCTGTCTTTCTGCCCTCTAGTGGTTAGGCATTGTAATCAAGTATTTGCATGACAGAAACAGAACCACTGGCAGTTTTCCTATAAGGGGCTTTGTTGTTTGACTATATGGGTTACTTTCAGTGAGAATCAAACAACAGTCTGCAATATCCTTGATAAAATTTATTTCCATATTAATTTCAAGGTGAGAGAAATTGGGGCTCACGAATTCAATATTTACTAATTGTTTATTTATTTATTTATTGTGTTTATTTTATGCCTGACACTTAAGAATGATTGAGCATACAATTAAGAATGATGTACAGATTATGCCACAGAGGAGCGTCATTTTGGTGGATGACATAATTTTCCAAAGATATTTATGGAACGTTACGGATGTAATTTCATTAAATCCTACAACAGTGAAAGGGAGATGTTATTCCCTGCCCATTTAAAGCTCAACAGACACAGAAGAAAGATTAATGAATCAATGAATAAGAAAGGTGTGACCTGAACTCAAGAAGCTTGGCTCCACAGATAAAAATTTTTCATGCAGAATCCATCTTAAAACACCACACAGATTTATATCTAAGAAGGTTTTGACCTTTTTATCAGTCACTCATAGTATTTCTAAAAATATCTGCAGCTCTGCCCGTAAGCCCACCTACTAGTGTTGTTTACATTAAAATTTAGCAATCAAAATAGAGGAGGTACCCTTTTCTTCCCTTTTCTATTATCCCATGCCACAGAGATCGAGGAACTATCACTTTTTTCTTTCACTGAGGCCGAATGTTTGTTCCCAATCTAATGCAATTTGAGAACCCTGATATTTCCAGCTTCAAATTCAGAGGAGAAATAGATTATGGTTCATGCTTTAGTTCTACCGTCTTTCTAAGCATTTGGATATCCTGTGTACATTTCTTTTTCATTTTCTGAAACTAACTTTTTACTCATTTAAAGTTCAAATTTTCCATTTCCTCTAAAATGAAATTTTTATGTATGAATCTGAATTGTACTAAATACAGTACCATGAAAGGCTCGCCATTTGCACTGCTGTTTAATACTTCATTAATTAGTGGTTATTTTTAAGATTGGTTACTTATTTGTTATTCAGTTTGCCTCCCATTTCCTTTCATAATGAACTGAGACATTATAATATAGGCTTTTAATTTGTTGGTTCATTTTGAACAGTGTGCAAGAAAGAGGGAGAAGAAAGAAAAAAGTCAAAGCAAGAGTTTTAACAAGCTCTTCTTTCTCTTCATAAAACTCATTAAACTGCTGATGTTGGAATAAAAAGACCAAAAATGTCTCCAGGAAGCCCAGTTAGAAGTTAAGTAAGATCATTGCTTATTTTTTGTGAGAATGTTCTGAAACTTCCTTTTCCAGAACATTAAAGAACCCTTTTGGCCTTCTTCTCTTTGATCAGGTTGAGGTATTTTATAACTCTAAAGCAACCACACTTCAACTTCTTTCTACCAAGCTTACCCCTTCTTCCCTGGCCTATTTTCTCCACTTTTATAGGTCAACATTTAGCCTATCAAATAGAATTATTCCAACTCTTAGCCTTTAAATGAAGAGGGGATGAAGTGTTTTATGTGCTTTTTTCTATCCTTTCTGTTTCACCGTACATTTAGAGAAGCCAACTGTAGTATACTCAATTTTACATTAATCATAAAGTACTGTCTATTGAATAACTTTATCATTTTCCTCTACAGGCAAAACAGCAATAAAATTACATTTTATTTTCCCACTAATGTGATTGCATATATATATATATATATATATATATATATATATATAGTGTGTGTGTGTGTATGTGTGTGATCAAAGCACCCATTTAAAACTCATTTAATTTATGTTTGTTACTAAAATGCAGTCTCTGAAAAAGTTTCTATTTTGCTGTTCAGTATAGCAAAAATTAAAGGAACTAAAATTGCAGATGGCAAATACCAAAGAAGGTTTTTTCGAGCGAGACAACAGTTTGTGCATAGGTTAATGGATAAACAAGCTATCAAAGAATAATCAGTGACTAGCTATTTGCAACAGATCAGTGAAAAATGTAACAACACTTCCCTATTTGTGAGCTTTCATATCCTATACTACATTTTTCAACAATTTGGATGTTCTACTACTAATTTGCTTGCTTGTTTGCTTCCCTCAATAGACAACGACTTTCATGAGGGACTATATTTGATTGCTGTATCCATAATGCACAAAATAGTGTGTTTCTCTGTGTATATCATGGTAAAAATTTAATAAACAACAATTGTGTGAAAAACTAGAAAGCTTAATAATATGAAGAGCAATGGGAGATATACTGAATAACAAATAAATAGTGTTAAAAATAACTAATTGATGAAGTATTAAACAGCGATGTAAATGATGAAACTTTCACTCTGCCATATTTATTACAACTAATATTTTCTTTCTTTCTATCAACTTAAAAATTCTGGAATTGTAAATATAATTTTTAAAAAACAGTAATGATATTTTAAAAGACGATGATTGAACTGCCCAGCATTACAACTGATGTCTCTAGTCAGATATGTCGTAATTATAAGCAATTGCCTGTAAGGGATGACTTGAACAAAATAAAGTATTAATCATCATAAATTAACTAGTACTAGATTTGCCTTCCCTTCATAAGCAACCATAGAGTTAGATGAATTATTTGCATTTGTCAGCTTTCCATTACTGTGACAAAATGCCTCAGAGAAACAATTTAAAAAAAAGAATGATTTACTTTGCCTCAGAGCTTTAGAGGTTGCAGTCCGTGGTTACTTGACTTTGTTGTTTCTGGGTCTGTGGTGCAGCAGATCATCTTGTTAGGAACACATGGTAGAGCAAAGCTGGTTACCTCATGACAGTTATGAGCAGAAAGCACACTAGGAAAAGGCAAGGGACAAATATACACTCAATGCACATCCCTAGTGTCCTACTTTCTCCAACTAGACCACCTTCATAAAGTTTCCAAAACCTTTTAATAATGACACCAGCTGGGAACTAAGTCTTCAACATGTGAGTCTTTTGAAGATATTCCAGACATATATAACTATATATGCTAAAATTTTTCAGACTTTGGACAGTACAGAGTTTTCTGTTTAATGACAATGTCCTGAACACAATGCAGAGGGCTGGAATCCAAGCAGAGCATAGAAATCTCACTGAACTGTGGAGGTGGAAATCACAGGGATGCTGAAATGGCTGGCATTCGGTGCAGAAGAGGAAGGAGCTGCACAGAAGGAATACACTCATGAGTCAAAGGAAGACTGCTGCATGATTACTCGACTGGCCTGTCTGGTGAAAATGCATGGTGCTGCTATGAGGTTAAGAGGGGAAAAAGGTACTAGAGGTAAGCCAGCCCTGGGAGACACTGGAAGTCTGACTTAGCTAGTGTGTAAAATCCTCAATAACACTTCAGTAGCATCCTGATCATCCAGCTGAGACACCAGAAAGCCTGTGCCTTAAGATTAAGAACTATACCATGACTGACAATATATCTGCCTTAATATAGAAAACAAAAACTTGACATAATGTTGAGGGGATATAAAGTGGGAAGCTGAGTTCTACAGACCAGCAAGAGTTTTGGAGATACTGTAGTATTTCCATACTTCTATAAATTTTCTTATTCACCAAAGTGTAAACCTAAGCAAACACAAAATGGTTGGTCATTAATTAAAAATCAATCTGCCTTAGTTACTCTCTCTTTGCTAAGGCACAATACCTGACGCTCACAATTTAAGGGAGGGAAGGTTTGTTTTGACTGTTTGTGGAGGATTTAGTCTATAGTTGGCTGACTCCAAAGCAGAGGATCATGGCAGAGGGGCATGGCTGTGTTAAAAAGCAGAGAGCTATCAAAGACAAGGGAGGGAGATAGACCCTTCCAGGCCATGCATCCAGTGTCTGACCTCCTCCAACCAGTTTCACCTCTCAACATCACAGTTAGCTATAAACTCATTGGTGGTTTAATCCACTGATGAATACCACACACCAATTTTCCAATCACCCTCAAATGCCCCACCTATGAACACATGATGCTTTGAGGGGACATCTAAGACAACCCTTTTCAGACACAACAAGATGTAAAGTGTTTAAAAACTCTTTATGGAGATAGGAAGAGAATCAGGGGATGGAGGGAGATGGAAGGGAGGGGAAAGGAGTAAAAAGGCTCAAGATGCAATATTTATATATATATATTCCCCACAATGAATGTATTTATTACATATTACAAGCATACACTAATAAAATGAGAAAAATAAAAAATGTTCATGATCAAAAATTAATAAAACACATCATCAACTGTCACAGTGTACAACCATGGCTTCATAAAAGACCAAAAAGATTACTTGGAGATGAGATTTTAGTTCAATTCCCAAGAGGAACTAGAGGGGCTGCTACTTCTGCACAAGAGAGCTTCAGGGAAACAGCAGAGAGCTGAGACCTCTGTGGTTATTTACTTGTCACTCAAGGACATGAAAGCAAAGGTGTAGAAGAAAAGCATTTGCACCATGTTGTATAGGAGTTTTGGTCAAGTGCCAGAGCCAGATTGGGATGGTTAACTACGTGACACATGTCGAACTAGTTTAAACAATCTTATCAGGGCAGAGTAGCCACAATGGCCAAAGCAAATAGCTCTCAGAACAATTCAGGTGTTGGTTGTCCTGCAGATTCTGCTGTAAACTCTAATCATGCATTCTAGAAGTCCTGAACTGTTGTTCAGACAGTCATTTCCTTTTTTGCATTCTTTTCAAACACTGATTTGACCAGACACTTCACACAATCAACAATATCAAGTAAAAGATTTTTAAATAATAGACGTAAAGAAATAGGAAAATGTGATACATACTGAAGGGCTGAAAAAAAATGTTGACACAAATTGACTCATTGATGATCCAGATTTTGGATTAGGAGATAAAGCTTGAAAGCAACTGTTATAAAAATGTGCGAAGAACTAAAAGAAAATGTGTTAACATAAAGGAAAACTTAATTTTAGTGAGAGAAGAGATAAAGAATCATGGCAGAGAAAGTGATAACATAAAAAAAAATTTCTCAAAGTGAAAAGTATAATACCTAAAAAAGTAATTCACTACATAAGTTTAACATAATTCTGCAAGTGCATTGTGATAGAATATCCAGACAGTGATCTTGAAGACACAGCAATAAATGTTCTTAAAGATCATGATAAAAGTTTGACAAAAGTCAGCAAAGCCTCTGACATCTGTAGGATAGTATGAAAAGATACACCATATTTGTAAATTCAGTTCCAGAAATAAAAAAGGCCAGTAAGAAGATTAGATAAGTGTTGAAAAATCATAATAAAAAATTTCCCCCAATGACAAAAAATATTGGCTAATAGATTTAATTTTCTTAAAAACCCCATACAACCAACTAGAAATTAGTCTGAACTAAAACTGAAGAGAAAATCATGAAGGAAGCCATAGTTTAAAACCCCATTATGACAGTATGTACTACAAACATATGCTAGTAAATTTTTGTAAAAATTATACTCAGGAAACTATTACAAGAAAAAAACCTAGTTTTCACATCAGAAATGGTGTAAATGAGAGGACTGAAACAGCACCTTTAAAGTCTTTTAAGGAAGACGAAAACCAAAACCAAAACCAAAACAAACCAAACAAAATGAAGCCTACCAATCTGCCTGTATCCAACAAAATCTTTTTCTGAGAATCAAGGTAAAAGGCATTTTCTGAAAAATGGAAATAATAGAATTTGTCATCAGCAGGCTTCGAGTTAAGTAAATGCTAAAAGATTTCACCAGGATAGAGAAAATGATACCAGATAGAAAATAGGAGATACGAAAAGAAAGGAAGGATTTCAGAAAGAATAGATGGTTAACTACAATACTAGGTTTTATTTTTTTTTCTTGTAGTAATGTAATCAAAAGAAAACTGGCTGTTTAAAATAAAAATAACTACATAAAATGGGGCTCACAATGTATGCAGAAGTAATAAACATGCCAAAAAATATTACAAATGTCAAGAGGTGAGCAAATGGATTTGCAGCACTGTGAGCATATTGTATTTGTGAGTGTGAAGTGTGAAAAGTCAAGTGGTAAAGAGAAATGTGAAGTAGAAATAGAGGTCAAGCACAAAGAAATACAATATTGACTATAAATGAATTTTGATAAGCTAGGGATGTGTTTTGCTGTTCCAAGAAAAAACATGCAAAAGTAAAAATAATAAACTGGTCTTTGCCTAAATTTAAAATTCTGCTTCATAGAAGACACAGTTAAGGAAATGAACAGGAAAATTACATATTAGGAGAAAATATTTACTATAAATATATCTGACCAACTTTTTATCTAGAATGTGCAAACAACTTTTGTCATTAAATATAAACCAAAGAATTAAATTAGTATGGGACAAAACATCCGAGAAGACACTTTATTAACGGCCACCAAGCACACGAAAAATTCTCAAAAGAAAGAGATTGATTAAGCTATAGAGAGACTCAAATCAGAAATAATCTCTCAGCTAAAAAATGAAAGGACAATCATTATGAAAGAAATGTGTGTATCTAAAGAAGAGCAAGATATAAAAATAGAATAACTTAAGAAAATGATTGAAACTTTGAATGAACAATATAAGACACAAACAGAATGCATGAAACAGATGCAAAGGGAAATGCAGGAAATGAAAAATTCCATGGAAAGTTTGAAAAACTGCTTGAATGAAGCTGAAGATAGAATCTCAGATCTTGAAGACAGCATGGGAGCTCATGGCCACAAAAGAAAAGATCTCTTAAAAATAGTAAGGAACCAAAAAACAATAATTCAATAGCTGCAAGACAATGCCAAGAGAAATAGCATAAGAATAATAGACATAAAAGAAAAAGCGGGGGTCAGTACTAATGACCTGCAAAGACTATTTGCAGAAATAATAGAAGAAAACTTTCTAAACATGGGAAGAGTATCTGATACACAGATAAGTGAGGCATACAGAAACCCAGTTAGCCATAACCAAAATAAATTTTCACCCAGACATATAATAATAAGGGTATCAGAAACACAGCACAAGAACAAAATACTAAAAGCTGTCAGAGAAAAGAAACAGATCACTTATAAAGGAAAGTCTATCAGAATCACAGCAGACTTCTCAACACAAACCTTTAAGTCAAGAAGAGCTTGGAGTGAAGTATTTCAAATCCTGAAAGAAAACAACTTTCAACTCAGATTGATGTACCCTGCAAAAATATCCAAAAATTGATGGAGAAATAAGATACTTCCATGACAAAGAACAACTGAAGAAATTTATGGCCACCAAACCAACACTACAAACAGTACTGAAAGACTCTAGAAAGAGGCAAAGATGCTACAATCTTGAGAACAACAACAAAAGGAAACCACTAAGCAGGACAAATAACTAAGCAGAAAATGTAGAAAACCAACAACAGAAAGATATCATGACAGGGATGAGTCAGTACTTATCAGTTATATCAATCAATGTAAATGGTCTCAACTCACCAATAAAAAGAAACAGACTAGTAGAGTGGGTTAAGAAACAAAACCCAACAATATGCCGTGAACAAGAAACATATTTCACTCAAAAGGAAATTCACAGACTAAAAATCAAAGGCTAGAAAACAATACTCCATGCGAAAGGAACACAGAAAAAAGCAGGGGTAGCTATTATGTTTGCAGGCACTATGAACTTCAAGTCGAGAATGATCAAAAGAGATAAAGAAGGTCACTACATACTTGTTAGGGGAAAACTTCAAGAGGAAGAGATTACAATCATAAATATATATGCACCAAATATGGGAGCACCCAGCTATGTAAGACAATTCCTAATAGACATGAAAAACCAAATAAAAAATAATACAGTTATAATGGGGGACCTTAACACCCCACTGTCACAGAGAGGCAGATCAACCAAAGAATCAACAAAGAAATAACAGAACCGAATCAAACTTGTGAACAAATGGACCTAGTAGATGTGTACCGAGTATTCTACCCATCAACATCAGAATACACATTCTTCTCAGCTGCACATGGGTCACTCTCTAAAATAGATCATATACTGGTCCACAAAACATGCTTAAGTAAATGCAAAGGATCTGAAATAATTCCATGCTTATTATCTGACCATAGTGCAGTAAAATTGGAAACCAATGACAAAAAAACGTACAATAACCGCACAAACATATGGAAATTAAATAATACTCTCCTAAATAACCAATGGGTCACAGAAGAAGTTAAAAAAGAAATTAAACAATACCTACAATCGAATTAAAATACAAATACAAATTACCGGAACCTGTGGGACACAATGAAAGTAGTCCTCAGAGGGAAATTTTTAGCACTAAATTCCCACATAAGAAAAATGGAAAGAACACATATAAACAACCTAATGCTACACTTCTAACTTCTAGAAAAAGAAGAGCAAGTCAAGTCCAAAGCCCAAAGAAGTGAGGAAATTATCAAGATTAGAGGAGAAATTAATGAAATTGAAACTAAGAAAACAATACAAAGAATTAATGAATCGAAGAGTTGGTTCTTTGAAAGGGTAAATAAAATTGATAAACCCCTAGCCAACCTTATCAAAAAGAGGAAAGAAAAAACTCATATCCATGCAATAAGAAATGAAAAGGGTGAAATCACTACAGACCCTGTGGAAATACAGAAGATCATCAACACCTACTTTGAAAACCTTTACTCACATAGATTAGATAACACAGAAGAAATGGACAGATTCCTAGAAACCTATGAATTACCAAAGCTGAATCAAGAAGATGTAAAGCTGCTGAATAACCCAATCTCAGCTAATGAAATTGAAAATGTAATTAAGACCCTACCAACAAAGAAAAGCCCAGTCCCTAATGGATTCACTGCTGAATTCTACAAGAAATTTAGGGAAGACTTAATGCCAACACTCCTCAAACTCTTCAATGAAATTGAAAGGGAAGTAAGTCTCCCTAGCTCAGTCCTGGAAACAAGTATTACCCTAATACCGAAACCAGAGAAATACTCAACCAAAAAAGAAAATTACAAGCCAAACTCCGTAAGGAACATAGATGCAAAAATTCTCAATATAATAGTGGCAAATAGAATACAGCAAGTTATCAGAAAGATTATACACCATGATCAAGTGGGATTCATCCAAGGAATGCAGAGCTGTTTCAACATACACAAATCAATAAATGTAATACACCATATCAACAGGGTCAAGGACAAGAGCCACATGATCATCTCAATAGATGCAGAAAAAGCTTTCAACAAAATCCAACACCCATTCATGATAAAAACCCTAGAGAAAACTGGAATAGATGGTCTCTACCTCAACCTGATAAGAGGCATATATCATAAGCCAACAGCCAACACCTTACTAAATGGAGAAAACCTGAAAATGTTCAACCTAAATTCAGGAACAAGACAAGGATGTCCATTATCACCACTCCTATTCAATATAGTTCTGGAAATATTAGCCAGAGCAATTAGAAAAGAGAAAGAAATAAAGGGAATAAGGATAGGAAAGGAAGAAGCAAAATTATCATTATTTGCAAATGATATGATACTCTACAAAGAAGACCCCCAAAAATCCATTAGAAGAGTTCTAGAAGTAATAGCCAAATTCAGTAATGTAGCTGGGTACAAGGTCAACACTCAAAAATCAATAGCGTTCCTGTAAACAAACAACAAAGTCACTGAGAAAGAAATAAGGGAAACCACACCCTTCACTATAACATCCAAAAAAAAGACATACTTAGGAATCAATCTATCAAAAGAAGTAAAAGATCTATACAGTGAAATTACATTACTCTGAAGAAGGAAATTGAAGATTTCAGAAAATGGAAAGATAGTCCCTGTTCATGGATAGGAAGAACAAACATCGTGAAAATGGCCATTCTCCCAAAATTATGATATAGATTTAATGCAATCCCAATCAAAATACCACTTGCTTACTTCAAAGAGCTAGAGAAAGCATTTCTAAAATTCATCTGGAACCAGAAAATACCTAGAATAGCAAAGGCAGTTCTGGGCAACACAGGTAAGGCAGGAGGCACCACAATCCCCAACTTGAAACTATACTACAAAGTTACTGTGATAAAATCAGCATGGTACTAGAATCAAAACAGACCTGAAGATCAATGGAATAGATTGGAAGATACAGCCACAACTACAATCCCACTCAACCACCTCATCTTTGATAAAGGGGCCAAACATGTACATTGGAAGAAAGATAGCCTCTTTAACAAATGATGCTGGAAAAACTGGCTTTCTCTATCCCATAAACTAAAACTAGATCCATGTCTATCGCCATGCACTAAAATAAAGTCAAAATGGATGAAAGATACGAATATTGAAACAGAGACACTAAACTTACTAGAAGACAAAGTAGGCAAAAATCTTGATGACATAGCAGTAGGCACAGAGTTCATGAACAAAAATCAAATTGCATGGGAAATACTTCCCAGAATCAACAACTGAGGTCTCATTTTACTAAAAAGTTTTTGCATGTCAAAGGAAATCTCCAACAGAGTGAAAAGAAAACCCACGAACTGGGAAAATATCTTAGCCAATTGTCCATCAGACAAAGGTCTCCTATCTAAAATGTATAAAGAATTAAAAGAAATCAGGTCCCTAAAATTCAAGGACCCAATCCAAAAATGGGCATCTGAGATGAATATACACTTCTCAGAGAAAGAAATACAAATGACAAATAAATATATGAAAAAATGTTCAATGTCGATGGTCATTCGGGAAATGCCAATTAAAACAACACTGAGATTCCATCTCACTCCAGAAAGAATGGCCAAGATTAAAAAATCAACCAACAACAAATGCTGGAGGGCCTGTGGGGGAAAAGGAACTCTTCTCCACTGTTGGTGGGAGTGTAGACTGGTGCAACCACTGTGGAAGTCAGTGTGGAGATTCCTCAAGAAGCTAGGATTAGAGATCCCATTCAACCCAGCTACCCCACTCCTGGGCATTTTCCCAGAAGAATTGAAAACATCATACCACAGTGATATTTGTGCACCCATGTTTATAGCAACCCAATTTGTAATAGTCAGATCTTGGAAACAACTCAAGTGCCCATCAATCAAAGAATGGATAAAAAAGATGTGGTATTTTTATACAATGGAGTACTACTCATCTCTCAAGAAAGATTGCATTGAGACTTTTGTAAGTAAATGGACATGACTTGAGATCATACTCATAAGTGAGAGAAATCAAACCCACATGTGTAAATACCATATTTTCTCCCTAGTGTAAGAAACTGAAAAAGTATATATGATCCAAAATCTACAATAAATACTATGTAAGAGTGAAAAATTGCTCGAGGAGCAAAAGTAATTGGGAAGGGAAAAGGGGGAAAGAGGGAAGGGAAAAGGAGAAGATATAAATCTGTATGTATCTATATGTAAGATAACTACAACGAACATACTGTTGAATGTATTAGTTATTGAGAAAGATCGGTTAATACTCTTATGATTAGATCAATTTCACTTATCTATATCTGTTAATGTAAACAACCATTTTGAAGATAACGATACACAATATTGCAACCATTGTCAAGTTTCTATCATTCTGTTTTGTAAACCTATAATGTTACTGTTGTACATTTACTTTAGTCGTTTGATTGTGTCTTTTGCTTTTTGTCTTTCTTATATTTGTCCTTTTTTCTCTTAAATAAAAAAATAGAAAAAAAGAGAAAATTTCTCAAAGTCCATAAGAAGCAAATTAAAAAAAATCTCTCTAGAATATCACTTTTTACCCTTCAAATTGCTTAAAATAAAAAACTTGGACGACACCAAATGCTTTTGAAGACATGGAAAAATTATATCACTTATGCATATTGATTGGAATGCAAAATGTTGAATAATCATAGAAAAGTTTTGCATTTTCATATGAATTTATGTATACTGTCAGCAAGTAACTTAGCTACTCAATTCCTAGGTATTTATCCAAAAGAAACACAAATATATGTCTATATAAAGATTTTCAATTAAATTTTCAAAATTATTCACAATAGTATAAAATTCAGAAACACCCCAAATGTCCATCAGTGAGTGAATAAGTTAGTTTCATATTCTTATGATGGAACACTACTCAATGATAAAAGGCTACACAAATAAATCTAAAAACACTTAAGTGAAAGAAGCCAGACACAATAGTACATTCTGTGTGATTCTGTTTTTATTAAATTTAAAACTGACAAATAGATTTGGATGAAATCAGTGGTTTCATAAAAAGGAGGGAGGTTAACAGGAAAGTGTATGAGGAAACTTTCTAGACAATGGAAATGCCCTATTTCTATATTTTTGTGATGTTACATGGTATATGCATTAGACTAAATTATCAAGCTATGCAGTATAATTATGTACAAATCATACTTCAATAAGGTTAACTAAAAGTCTTTCTGAGTGGCTGAGATGTGATTGTAAAGAAGGAAAGATAATGGAGATAAAGAACCTTGGTCAATTGTGTTTTAGTTTCTCTTTTTCCTACATTTAGGGTGACAGAATGGGAATAGAAAACAGGACCTTTGGTGACGTAGGAAAAAGAGGGAAAGACTGAAAGCCTCTTTTCTAAAATGAGTCCTTGAGAAGGTTCACTATATAGATGGAGACATATGCAAATAGTCCAAGGATGATGTAAAAATATAAGCAGGTAAATGGACCATCTTCCATAGCTGAGCACAAACGGGCAACCCAAGTCATGGAGGCCCCTAGAAACTTGGCAAAAACATGCATACAAAACCGGAGCTCTTGTGACAGAGAGAAAAAGACACATGTAAGAGAGGCGAGGAGGTGAGCAAATGAACACCACCCTGAAAGGTTGCCTCCACGCCTCTTCCTTGTGCTGTAATTTTCACTCTAGTTTTGCTTTTGACATTACAGTACCAAACTCTACCCAAGTAGTGTCCTGAACAAGCTCTCATGTCACACTTCCTAATCCAAGAAAATACTGTTTTTCTCATTCCTAAGTCACCATGCTTCAAATTTATTTCCCCTCACCCCACATACTTTCTGGCACATATAGTACTTATCTTTATGCTTCCAAAATTACTTTTATGCATATTCCACTAATGACTCTCTCCCTTTCTGCCTCCACCAGCGCTGTACAATTTCCAGCACTCTTTCAGGCAATCATATTGGACTCACAAGGGGATCTGTTTCTTAATCGCATTCACCCTATGCATCTACTTTTTTTTAGTCCTGCCATTAGGACATGCTTTGGAGAAATGTTATCAGTACAGTTGCAGACCATTCCTCAGAAAGACTCTGCTTTTGTGCTTTGATGCTCTGAAGTTGCTGTCCTAAATAATAATTTTATCTCTTAAAGTATGCTTTTTAAGTCTGATGGAACAATGGTGCATACACTGGAGTGTTGGAGTCTTGGCTCACAGGAAGTGCATCCTGTCACTTTCCCAGGAAAGGCTGTTTTTTACCCTTTCTCCCACCTTCTGACATTCTGTGCCTGGCTTTGCTGCCAAAGCCCTGGTGCTCTCTGCACCTAGCAAAAGCCTGGGTGAACACGTGAGGAAAGTCGAGGCTGAGCACACATGCTCGTCACATCTCATGGTAGGGCATGGTGTTGACCAACCCCACGCCAGGCTACAAGCACCACAGAAGGTCTACCAGAGTGTCTACCTAGTCTCTGTGTTGATGGAGTAAATCTCTTGTGCTGTCACTCACAGTCCAAGTACCAAGCTCATGCCAAAGCACAAGTGTAAATACCCTGAGGAGTCACTATCTACCATAGGTTTGTAAGATGCCTAAGCGAACATCCTCCTACCCACCCTGCAAGGTGCAGTGAATAGGTCCAGGAGCTGGTGGGAAGGGTGACATGATAGTAGTCAGACCTGAGAGGAAAGGCCTTTAGTAAGCAGTTACCTTGCTAGGATCTCAGTGGCTAGCAGCACTCCCTCAGGCACTTCCCAGGCTGTGGCTATTTTCTTTCTCTTTCCAATCTTCTTTTAGCTTCTTTTTTTCTCTTATGATCACCTCTAGGCACCATCTTGGGATAATCCACAAAGTATTAACTGTATAATTTTAACAATTTTGCATCTAAGTCTGATATTCTTATCCAAAACTGGCTTTGCAATAGTATAATGGTGAATGGCAAAACTCATGAAAACTTAAATTTGTAGTTTTTCTTTACTTGGAATATATGAAACAACATGTGCATTGGTCAGTGCTTAAAAGAGCTTGCAGGGTTGGGGTAAGGCTCTTTAAAGAATGTATATGCTCTGAATCAGATTTAATGCAGGACACAGAATTTTATAAGATTGCCCTACAGTGGTCACCCACAGAGTCAAAAGTAGTAGAGTGCAAAAGATCTGGAGCCCACACTGTCCAACGTGAACACCAAGACCGCAGCTTCTCTGAAGAGAACAGCTAAAGCTCCTTTGGGGAAAATCAGTTGCAATGGCACTCTTTCAAGGAAAATCAACTGAAGTCCTTCCCTCTCATTCTCATTTTATACCATATTGAAAATAATCCTCCTTATGGTGGGTCTTCCACATCCAGAACCATGCTATCTCAATTCAGCTGGGCATTCCCCACTCAAATTGACAATCAATTAACAACCACAGCATGACAAGCTGAAATCAAGAGCACAGGAGAAGGCCTTGTATAAGCCTTTACATGTTCTCTTTGATTTTGAACAAGGAGACCACTAAATTATACATATGGTTCTGTCATACTTGTCTTTTCTGGTTAAACACCTTCTAGAGTTCTTTATTGGATAAAAGCGCAAAACTCCTTAGACTATACTTCAACTCACTTTTCTAAGTATCATTACATTATTCAAGAAAAACATAGTCTATATACTGTTATCTGAATCTGTGTTGCATTTTCTTGGCTGTTTGTCTTCTGATACCCATGTTCTTATGTCTAGCTGTTAAGGCTCTACTTATTCATAAGATTTATAAAAATTTAGGCTTCCTCATCACCCCTAGATGAAAGCCACCTTTTTGTCTTCTAGACATTCAGAAAAGTTCTATCATTGCACTATTCAAGCAGAAAGAACCTCAAAGATCACCTAGTCTAATGGTTCTTAATGTTAGATATTTTAAGATACCAAAACACAGTGTATTTCTTTCTCAAATATAAAATTTAATTTTGTTCTTTTTTATTGGCATATGTTTGTAATGCATGATACTTGCAGTCGTTTGTGGTAATTTATACATATGACATCTTGATCATTTTTATCCTTTTACCATCCTTCCTCTTCCCTCTCACCCTTTCCCTGACTGCATGCTCCAACTCCAAAAAGTCTACTTTTATTTTACTCTTTATTTATAATTGGAGAGAACCCATGCAAAATTCAACTTTTTCATCTGACTTATTTCACTTAACATTGTGGTCTCAAGATCCATCCATTTTCCAACACGTGACTTGGATTCATTCTTCTTTATGGCTGAGGAATTCTCCGTTGTGTATATATAGCATCTTTTCTTTATTCATTCATCTGTTGATAGACATCTAGGCTGTTTGCAGAGCTTAGCCATTGTGGATTGTGCCTCTATAAACACAGGAGTGGGGTTAGTGCAAGATCCTTAACCCTTTTAGGACTAAGGATCCACTTATTAACAATTAAAAAGAACCTCTGGACTTCTGAAAATACTGCAAAATGTTTCTAATGAGCAAGCAGAATTAAGATGCAACTGTTTTCTATAGATGAGTGCATTGCCAACTCAAGAGTTTAAGTGACTAGATATTTAGAGAACTGTGGCATTAGATTCCAGGGTTATAGCTTTTTTCTGTTTCACTATATATTATCCATTCTGCATATTCAATTCATGCTGTTCTTTGTTGATTTCTTCCATATTGCCATAGGTACTCAAATATTTGTTGATTGATCAAATTGCTCTAGGACTCCATTTCTTAAAGTGAAATGAGTAACCTTTAGTTGGTAGAATTTTTTCACTTGTATAGTCCTCAGAATGTACAGTCTGGTACAGTTAGCTCAGCATTTCTGCCTATTAAAACTATAAGAACTCAATTGGCAAAAGTCCCTATATAATAATCACCTGATCCATCAGGACTGGTTTCATCAGAAAATGGTCAGTGTAATCACACCTGATCCAGTATTCAAAAGGACCTCATGCTTGGCAGTCAAGATCCTGTAGTCACAATGCTGAGATTCTTTGCAATTTATTCTTGAAATTGTGCCTTTTAGGTGAAGTCAGATGGAACAATGTGGCATGTGCCAGGGGCTTTGAACAACAACTTGTGTATTGGTCCACCATACCACTGGACTGTAATGCATTCCCAGCCACAGGTCAGGGACCAGAGTAATGATTCTACGAGCCGTAAATAAATTCTATCAGGAAACCGTATAAGAATAAAGATATACACTATTTAGGTGCAAACAGAAAAGCCATGGAATTGTGCTAAAAAATAGTGTTGGCATTTTTGTGTGGGGTAGAGAAATGAATTTAGTTCAGGATGGTACATTTGATGATAAAGATTATAATGAAGTGTTACTTATATGTAACACTTCCTCTAACTGTCTCTGTTTTCTTCTCCAAAGAGTCAGTTTTTGCCTTTGTTAATATTCTGGCCTTTGAGCCAGTTTACTAATTTTTGCTTTTCTATTAATTCTTTCTCTGGTTGTATTCTGTTCTTCCTCTTACTATTTGGATCAAATATTTGATCTATATGCACCTGGGAGCTGATTAATTAAAGCAATTCTAAAAATAACATAACACAACACCATACATTACCCATTTCTGGAAAAAGTGGAAAGATTTCAACAACTATGGCTGTACTTCACGTTTTAAGAAAATTTATGTAAAAAGTTCAAAATATAAAGTGATTCTTTTCACATTAATCAGATGCCATTAGGATACATTCTATGGTGAATCCATTACCACTGTCTGTTGGTTGGGTTTTGTTATCTCTTTATTGGGACCACACCTTGTTCTCCGCTCAGTTTCAAAAGGTAAAGAAGAGCTGGTTTGTTAGGTGGACACAGAAAGTGCTGTTGTGCAGAACACAGATAAACATGAAATAGCAGTTCAGGGAAACTCACAGATAGCTATTCCTCAACCCCACTGCCCTCAGTGTATGGCAGTAATTAAAAACACCACACAGTATGAGGCAGGTATGACTTGATTCCACTTTTCCCATTACTAGCTGACTTAGCTGCTGGCATGTAATTATTTGACATTTCCCTTTTCTTGTTTGTGAAATAGGGATGATAATACTAATAAATCTCACTTAATTTTTTCTGTGCTTGGGATCAAACCTAGGGCCTCCAGCATGTTAGGTAATTACTCTACCACTGACCTACACCCCCAGCCCAATGTGATAGTTAATTGTGGTGTCAACTTGAATAAGAAATGGCTAGTAGATGGGCTTATCACAGTTCTGGGTACGTCTGGATGTTTGATTTACTGAAGAGGGGAGACCCAACCTGGATGTGGGTAGCACCAACCAATAGACCTGCAGTCTCCATGGAATAAAAAGGGAAAGAAGGAAGAAAGGCTCACTTCAGAGGAGTTTTGGTCTTTGCCATCACCTTTACATGCCTGTCTCCAGGCTTCCAGCTTAGATTCTTCAGCTTCCTGATACAGATTCACAGACACTGCAATGAGCTCCAGATCTTTGACTTTTGACTTGATCCTTTGGATCTCTGGTGTGCAGACAGCCTGTTTTAGTTACTTTTTGCTTGTTGCCGAGACAAAATACCTGACGCCCAAAATTAGGGAAGGAAAGGTTTATTCTTACAGTTTCTTGGGAGTTTCAGTCCATAAGTTGGCTCCAAGATAGCGTGGCATGGCGGGGCTGCTGTTCATGGCAGCTGCAAGCTGCAAGCCGCAAGCCGTGCTGGAGAGAGACAGGGAGACAGAGAGAGAGAGAGGAAGCAAACAAGAGGAAGACCCGCCTTCCCTTACATTGTATGTTGGTTCCACCCCTGGGCAGGTACAGCAAGCCGAACACAAGCAAGCACCAGACTTAGCCCCATCAAAAGTATGTGAGGACTTGGGGGGACATAGCATACCCCATACACAGCCCTTTTGCGCTCATCCACATCTGACTCCAAAGGTGGTCGTTGTAAGCCTACCTTGTAAATTCCTTATATATGATATGTGTGTGTGTGTGTGTGTGTGTTCTGTTCCCCTAGTGAACCGTGACTCATACACTCAGTTATTTTGAGTTTTAAGTGAAATAAGTTACTTTTTGTGAAAAAACTTCCCCAAGCCACAGTCAACTGTAAGTTGTAAGCAGTCCTGCTATACTGCCTTATTGCACACTATTATTTTCTTTTAGAGCACTTATCTCAGTTTGTATGCATAAACTGTTAAATTAATGAGTATCGGGACCATATCTGTTTTGTTCATCACCTTACACCTGCACTGAGAATATATCCATCCAATTAGAGTTGCTTAATAAACATTTGTAGAATCAAAAAGTAAAATGCTCAAGATACAGTGCCGTTTCAAATAATGAATAAGCCAATATAAGAACCAACATAAATAAAAAAGAAATGACAATTTCTTTTCTAACTTGACATCAGGTGGCTTGAACTCCTTCCCTCAAAAAATTTGGGGTCCATTTAAGTGCTCTTAATGTTAGCAGAGGTCAGTATCAAGTTTACTTTATTTCATTATTCATTCATTTATGAAGAGCTTCTTTTTGCTGAAGTTCCCCTGCCTGACATTTCCTTATTATTTGGGAGAGCAATGATTTTAAGTCTGTGGGTGTAGCTTCCCTCAGGGAGAGAGACTGGTCCTTAACTGGTCCAACACCAGTCCCTTTTTCTTTGCCCTTCTGTTTCTTTTCTATAGCCAAGGGCCATTTGCCCTGAAGTGATACGAATTGATTGACTTCTGAGTGAATTATTCTTTTTTGAGAAACAAAACCAATCTCTATTAAAATACAGTTGAGCCAATTTATCTATCCCTCAAATTAGACACTGAATGCTCAGTTTTTATTTGTATTTTTTAACTTTATATTTTTATCACTATATATTTGTTATACATATCAATCACATTCACCATAGAGAATTTATATCTGTACGTAATATATCTTGATTTTTCTTTTGGTTCCCATTCCTCTCCCCTCCTTTACCCCTCCTCCATACCTAATTCAAACCTCTGTATAATAAAGATTGACAAACTCGGATTCCCATTCATGTATTCTAAGCAGTATTAGAAAAAAGTAAATTTTTGTTTATGAAGAGATTATAGTCATTTATGTGACTCTTGTTTATTGTTTTTCTTGTCTTTTGGCTTGTTTCATTTTTCCCTCTAATACAGAAAAGATAGATGTACATCTGTAGGCTTATATATGTCTAGAACTTCTTCTAAAGAGCTTACAAGAATTGATTTTATTATGTGTGATGGTAGGAACAGCTACATTGATGAAAATGAGACATTACAGTAGCCATTGCTGATTTCCTATCATCTTGATTTGAAGCCAAATAATACTTTTATTATTTGTGTTTGATTGGTTTTAGTCTATTTTTCTAGTATTTGATTTCAGTATGTGTGAAGGTATGGACAGCTACTTTGAAGAAAACAACAGACATTATGGTAGCCATTATTGATTTCCTTTCATCTGGTTTTGAAGGTCCATAAGGCCCTCATCCATTTGATTGGTTTTATACTGTTTTGTTTTATTTTGATTTATTGTGTGTGAAGGTATGGACAACTATTTCAAAGAAAACAAGACACATTATGGTAGCCACTGTTGATTTCCTTGTTTTGAAATCCTGTGTTATTTGAATTGTTATGTTCTGATCTGCTTTGCTCTGTTTTGTTTGTTTTGTTTTATTTTCTTTAAAATAAAAAAGAATATGGCCAATATCTTAGAGGACCTTGTAACAGCATTGACCATGAGCAATTTGAACTTTTTTAAATTAACTTTTACATTTTTATTAGAGCATGTTTGCAGTACATAACTATAACATTAAGAGTGGGGAGTTTGTACATGTATATAACAGCTTGTTTTTAAACAATGGCCCAGAGACAAAAGGTTGCTTTATGTCAGTAGCAATTTCTGTGGCATGAATCCATGACTCATTTGTGTTTGTTTTGCCTAACATCTCAGTGTCAAATTAGTATTTTTTCCATAGTTTATAAATCCACTATCTGATTTTAGGTATGCAGAAAATAAATCAATGAAAGTGACTCTTTTAATTTCCCTCTACATACCTGACATTTCCCATGTGTCACTTCCTTGCCCCTTATTTATCTGAAATAGACTAGATTTTGAAAATGCTAATTCACTATGTTGTCTGTGTCTGATGATCTAGTTGATAAAACCTTCTAACAGAAAATAAATAGGAAATGGAGTCGAATGGTACAGCAATTATGTATAAAAGAGTATATACTTCCTAATGTGAATTATGACAAGTTTTGAACTCACATTTTAATTTCTTCTAAGGTTTTCCTATATAAAATTTTACATATTCATATCTTTCAAAATGTAAGTCAATAAAGATTCTACATAAGAGTCTCACTCCTGTAATGAATCTGTGAAAGTGACAGGACACAATGACTGAAATATGAAGCAGACCACCATGCCATTATTTCTGCACTTACTTTGCAAACTTCTCTACAAGGACATCATTGTTTTGTGCATATATCTCAGGTGCATTCTTTTTTTAGCTTCTCAGCTATGGAGTGAATTTTCAGTATCTGAGTAATGAGTAGCTGTGTGGTTTCTCATATAACATCATTTTAGAAACTATGATCTCTATGTGGCAATATGTACTCCTACCTGGATTTCTGACAATCATTTTTTAAAAATTATTTCAAGGTGAAAGAAAAGCTTTACAGGAAAGGGGCTGTAAAATATGATGCATATATGAAGACAACCTCAGAAAGCAAATGCCCTGAAGTCTCCCTAAATCATTGATCATAGGGTCCAGAGTGCAGCACTAGTTCACAGGTGGACTATATTATAATAGCTGCCAACCTGATACCCATGTCTTTAGCCATCACGTCAATTTGTCTTTCTTCATATTTCTCTTATATTATCATTCTTTTCAAAAATTTAAAAAATAATGACAATTATCATTTTTAGGGTTCTAGAATTTATGTATCTAATGCTATATTTCCAAATTTTCATGGTGACACTTCAGAGGAACACTTATGACAGCCATTTTAATTTTTATTCAAATGAAGTGACATTAATTAACAGTGATCTCACTAGAATATTAGCCACTCCTATGCTCTCCAGTGGTTTCCCATCTCACCTAGATCCAACCTCATCACTTTTCAAACTCCATCCTCTAATTTCTTCCATTTTGGAAATGATTCGGTACCACCTAATCTCCTCAGCACTTTATAACTCTTGTACCTGTAGCACTACTTTTACCTGTAGCACTTTGCACTCTATAGTGATATTTTTTTTTTTATTTTTTATTTTTTATTTAAGCGAAGAAAAACAAAACAAAACTAAACTAAACTAAAAAAAGAGACGACATATATAGTAAAAACAACAAGCAAAAGAGACAAACGACTAGAGTAAATACACAACACTGCAGGTTTACAAAACCAGAAGATAGAAGCTTGACAATGGTTGCAATATTGCGCATCATTATCTTTAAAATGGTTTCTTGCATTAACAGATATAGACATGCAAGATTGGTCTAATCATATGAGTATTAATTGTTCTTTCTCAATAACGAATACATTCAGCAGTGTTCTTTTTAGTTATCTTACATATACATATATACAGGTTTATATCTTTTCCTCTTCCCTTTTCTCTTTCTGCCTTCCCGATTATCTTTGCTCTTTGAGCTGTTTTTTACTCTTACGTAGTATTTATTATAGATTTTGAATCATATATACTTTTCCATTTCTTACACTAGGGAGACAATACGGTATTTACACATTTGGGTTTGATTTATCTCGCTTATGAGTATGGTCTCAAGTCGTGACCATTTACTTATAAAAGTCTCAATACAATCTTTCTTAATAGCTGAGTAGTACTCCATTGTATAAAAATACCACATCTTTTTTATTCATTCTTTGATTGATGGGCACTTGGGTTCTTTCCAAGATCTGGCTATTACAAATTGGGCTGCTATAAACATGGGTGCACAGATATCACTGTGATATGATGTTTTCAATTCTTCTGGGAAAATGCCCAGAAGAGGGATAGCTGGGTTGAATGGGATCTCTAATCCTAACTTCTTGAGGAATCTCCACACTGACTTCCACAGTGGTTGCACCAGTCTACACTCCCAGCAACAGTGGAGAAGAGTTCCTTTTTCCCCACAGGCCCTCCAGCATTTGTTGTTGGTTGATTTTTTAATCTTGGGCATTCTTTCTGGGGTGAGATGGAATCTCAGCGTTGTTTTAATTTGCATTTCCCGAATGACCATTGATGTTGAACATTTTTTCATATATTTATTTGCCATTTGTATTTCTTTCTCTGAGAAGTGTGTACCTGCAATGTTGTGTATTTACGCTAGTTGCTTGCTTGTCTCTTTTGCTTGTTGTTTTTACCATATATGTCGTTTTTTTGTTGTTGTTGTTGTAGTTTTTGTTTGTTTTGTTTTTCTTCGCTCAAATAAAATTAAAAAAAAAAAAAGGAAATCTCCAGCAGAGTGAAAAGAAAACCCACCAACTGGGAAACTATCTTAGCCAATTGTCCATCAGACAAAGGACTTCTATCTAAAACATATAAAGAATTAAAAGAAATCAGGCCCCCAAAATTTAAGGACCCAATCCAAAAATGGGCATCTGAGATGAATACACACTTCTCAGAGAAAGAAATATAGTGATATTTTGATTAGTTTTTTTTTTATTTTTTCCCTCTTTCATTGGGATTCAAGCACCAGAGAACTTAGATGCTTGTCTTTTTGTTCACTGTCATATCTCTGGCGCCTAGTACTTAGAAGGCCCTTACTACATAGTTACTAAAATAATAAATTTATTTATGTTTTATACAGAGGTTTGCATAATTATTCAATTTGTTGATCACTCCACAATATATACATGTATCAAAACATCACATTTTACCTCATAAATATATAAAGTTATTATTTTTCAATTATAAGTGAAAGTAGTGTCAGACATGGTGTTGAACAATTGTAACCCCAGCTAGTCCAAGTCCAGCCTGGGCAATTTAGCAAGACTCCATCTCAAAACAAAGGTCTAGGGATGTAGCTAGAGCAAAGGTTGTGGATTCATACCCTACTGCCAGACACACACACACACACAATGAAAAGAAAATAGAAGAGAAGAGAAAAGAAGGAAAGAAGGAAGGAAGGAAGGAAGGAAGGAAAGAAAGAAAGAAAGAAAGAAAGAAAGAAAGAAAGAAAGAAAGAGAAAGAGAAAGAGAAAGAGAAAGAGAAAGAGAAAGAGAAAGAGAAAGAGAAAGAGAAAGAGAAAGAGAGAAAGAGAAAGAGAAAGAAAGAGAAAGAAAGAAAGATTAAAATAACAGAAGACATTTCCAGCTCCTCTGATGTTAGGGATTCCCACTGTAATTCCCCATGACATCTACCTTCATCACCCTAGGAAATGTGCTTTCTTAACATATATAAAAGATACTTTTGCTTTTCTTACAGTTGATCTTAGAGGTATGTATCACTAACCAATATAGTATATACTTTTGTGTGTTTTTAACACTATACATAGACTGGTGCCTACAAATTTTTCTGTAACATACCTTTTCCTTCAACAAGTTCCAGAGATCTAATTCTGGTGTAGTGCACACGTGTAAAGTATTTATATTCTCATATACATAATATTCTTTCACTGTATAAAGAAATCATGTTTTTATTCATTGTACTGTTGATGGGTGCTTACTCTGTTTTTATTTTCTACTTTTTTATTTTAAAATGAAAAAAGAATGAAAATGATTATACAGAATTTCAAAACAAAACAATAGGAGATTAATGGTTGTTAATATATTGTGTATTGCTATCCCCAAAGTAGTTGCTCAGATTACAACATATAGGCATAAAATAAAATCAAACAATGAAACCATAGGCTGTTCCCCTTTTACTTTCATAATATGTATTGTAAATTTTGGATCTTATTTACTCTTTCAGTTTTTTACACTAGGGAGACGATACGATGTTTACACATGTGAGTCTGATTTATTTCACTTATGAATATGATTTTAAGTAGTATCCATTTACCTATCAAAGCCTCGAGTTTATCCTTCTTTAGAGCTGAGTAGTGCTCCATTGTATAAAATTGCCACATCTTTTTATCCATTCCTCAGTTGATAGGCATTTGTGTTGCTTCCAAGATTTAGCTATTACAAATTGTGCTGCTATAAACATGGGTGCACATGTATCACTGTGGTATGATGTTTTTAAACATTCTGGAAAAGTACCCAGAAGGGCAAGAGCTGGGTCAAATGAACATTCTGTCCTCCGACACCTGATACACTCACAAAAAGCTTCTGTAAGGCTATATTTTTGAAGCTGAGAGTTTTGAACAATCATAAGTCAAGTCACAACTAGAATAAAAAGAATAAAATATCAGAATATGTAAAGTGTAGTAATGGTGAGTATTGTTTTGAAACATACATGATGTATTTCAACATTAATAGAAATATATGTAAGCATATGCTGGGTTGTGATGTAGATTTTACTTTTACTTTGTGCCATGAGATTTTGAAAGTCAGTGCTCTGTTGTCTCTACCTAGAGTGAAATCACCAGGCTGTAGGATATGCATGTGTCCAGCTTTACCGGGTTATGTCAAATTGTTTTCTCACCTGGTTGTATTATACACTGTTCCATCAACAGTGTATAAAAGTTTCTCATGTTTTTCTGACTTCCAAATATTTAGTGTTTGCAGACTTATAAACATTTATGAATATGATAGGTGTAATGGTGTTGTTCCAAAATATTAGTGAGTATAAAATAATCATTTGTGTTTTCTCAACTATAGAATGGCTATGTATTTGTCTATTTTATAGTTATTTGCTTTATTCATTAACAGTTTTGTATGCATATTGTATTAATATTTTATAGTTATATATTTTTTCAGTTTGTAGTTTGTCTTTTCAATTTTTAAGTGTCTTTTGAGGAACCAAAGTTTATAATTTTAAACAGATAACTTGTCTTTTTCTGTATGGTTTGAGATTTTCGTGTGCTGATTGTGAAATCCTTACATACTTCCAGGTTAGGATGTTTTCTTCTCTATTGTCTTTTCAAGTCTTTTATGTCTGTCTTTTATGTTTACTACTTTTCTTGCCTTTCAAATTTATATGCATAATCCAACTGAAATTAGTTTTATGGATGATATAAGTTTGGTGCTCAACTTTATATCTCCACATAGAAAAACCAATTATACCACATTGTTCATGAAATATTTCATTCTTTGGATCAAATATGCTGAACTGTTTCTGTCAAATATCAAATTTCCATAGATAGATCGGTTTTTGGTCTCTGTTCTACTTCATTGTCCTGATTGTGTATTCCTGTACCAAATACCTCACTGTAGGACTATAGTTTATACGTGTGTCAGGTAGGTAGCACCTGTTTTTCCTGCTCTAAGTTTCTCATTCAGTGATCTTTGTTAGCCTTGGACCTTTGTTCTTTCATGTATAGAGATTTCAGAATCAGCTTTCAAATTCCACAATAATTTTTTTTGTGGATTTTGATCGATTTAGTATCAAATCTATAAATGAATTTGAAAGGATTTATAGTTTTGTGATACTGAATCTTCCATCCATAAATAAGGCACATCTTTCTACTGCTGTAGGCATTTTTTAATATTCTCTAAGAAAGGATAGATAATAGGCAACAGGGAGATAGATTGCTTGCAAATGGCAAGGGAACCAAGAGATGTAGGGAGTAGGAGAGGCATAAAAAGCATTAAAGTGAGTCATGCTACATATACCAAGCACCCACATTGAATGTATTTATTGTGTACTGCAAACATGTACTAATAAAAACCAATAAATACAAAAATATTCCTGCCTATTCTTTGTTAGACACATTCTTGATATATTCCTTTTTGTTGCATAATGACTAATTTGTAATGTGTTGATTTTGTTTTATCTTTTATTTTTGCTAGAAAATCAAGTATTTTTATTAGTATGTGCTTGCAATACACAATGTTTGCATTCCTTTTTACTTATTAGTGCACGTTTATGACACATAATAACTATTCTCATTGTGGATATCTAAGAAGTGTCATGTACAACCAATATTACTGAACATAATAAAGCAATTTTTGTTACCTTATAAAAATACAACTGACTTATTTATTTGTTACCCATCAATATTTATTTATTTATTTATTTATTTATTTATTTATTTTAGGTCTTCTTGAGACAAAGCCTTACTACATAGCCCAGACTGGCCTCAGTCTCATAGAAATCCTCCTGCCTCAGCCTCCTCAGTTCTGGGATCACAGTTGTGCACTACCATGCCTGGTTCCTGATGGACACATATAGCTGCTTGTCTTTCTGCACCTATGATGAATTTCTTAATTAGTCTTATTTGATCATTCCACATTGTAAACATGTATCAAAACATCACATTGTACCCTATAAATTATAGTTATTATTTTAATTGGAATGTTAAAAATTTGAAAACAAACCACAGAAGAGAAAAAGAACACTAACAAAAACACGAGTCTTCAACTTCATTACTAATAACTGCAAATAAAAAAATGAAATATTAGGTTCTGCCTAGACAAATGACCAGTGATGAAAAGAACAATAATATACATTGCTTTCAAGGACACAGGGCAATAGGCACTGTCTTAAATTGCTAATGGCCATATTATTTATATATATTTGAGAAAATAAACTAGCATTGTCAAATCTTGAAACACTCACAAAAGCTTCCAGTCAGGATGACAGAATACACATCATTTATATCCTTTCCTTTTTAAAGTCCTCTTTAAATCTACAATAAAAAAAATCTGGAGGAGGCCACAAATGGACAATGAGCATCAACAGATTTTTAGAAAGTGTTCCAGAGAGGATAGAAGACTAAGTGATGAATGGGGCAGAGAGAGCTGGGGAGAAGGTTAATTTGACTTGCAGAACATTGAGAAAGTCCTTCAATACAAAGAGGTCAGTAAAGAGAAATGTGACCTCAAAAAGCTGAAACTCACTGTTATGTTTTGTGTCTGGATGTCCCTCCAAAGCCACGTGTGGTCAGGTAGGGCAGGACTTTTTTGGAGGGGCTGAATCTAGTGTTTGTGATTGGTTCATTGTCTAGTGCTGAGACTGGGAGTGTGAGTGCTACACTCTCCCTAGGACAAGTAGCCTGCATACAACATAAGGGAGGAAAAGAAGTTTTCTCTCCCCTTTTGCTCTTGTTGCTTTTGCCATCTTCAAACACCATGAACTGTTGTCCCTCTGCCATGTGCCACCTTGTCTTGGAGCCAGTGGATTATAGACTGAAACCTCCACAGACTGTGAGATAAATAAACCTTTCCATCTTCAACTTTGGGTGTTGGGTATTTTGTAATGAGAAAAATAACCAAGACACTAAGTTTTCACAATCAACCACCAGAACACTATCATCTCTCTTTGGATAAACCAACCCTACAGGATAATTCTAATCACAGAACTCTAACCAAGTTGCCACTACTCATTTAATTAATGGTAACTTACCCAGATTGCACAAAAATTCTTCATAGAGTACTGAATTTTGCATGATGAAATTATGAACACTACACATATCATAGAAAATGTAAAATAATATTTATTAATTAGGCAGCAATACAAGGAACTAAATGGATATTCATGGTGTTGGAAGTGCTTTAAGGAACATTAACAGTTAAAATACTTAATGCTAAATTAAATAAAATATAAATTGAGCCAAAAATATCTGGGTGAAAATATATATCTAACTTTCAAATTTGGAAAAGAAAATATGTTTTTTTCCTTTTTTAAAATATTTCTTTCAGATGGATTTAGGACAAAAGTCAATCAGTACAAAAATATTGGAAAGAGACAAAAAGTGAGGCACTCACAATACATATTCTGCAGTTTTAAGTACATGATGGTTTTGAGTTGTTGTCCCTATGAAAACTGAATGTCTTAGGTGACTTACCAAATTATTTTTGTATTCTTGCATATGCCTATATATATATTTTAAAAAATATCATTTTGCCATGTTAAAAAGTGTCATTATTACATGGACTCAGGTAAAGATTAGGTTCAGTCATTTCTTTCAAATACAAGAGCTTGAAGCTACAACAGGAGGCATGGTGGGAAAAGTCCTGAAGTAAAAGTCAGAATACCTGAGTTCTATTTCTGCATCAGAAGCCTACCGGTTTTGATGAGTGGATATAAATGTTGATCATTTTACTTTGCCCATTCTCTCTCTTAGTCAATACACCTTGCCTATAACACGACGTAGGTGGCCTACTTCTCACATGATCCTGTGCCCTTGGTCACAGGTGATTGACACCTGATCCAAGACTGAGTAACTGACTTCTATTTTCTAGAAATTTGATCATGCAGACTTGGGGGATAAGGCTGCCATTTGGTGGCAGAAGTCATCCTGGCGTCATATGCAAATGTAAAAGCAAGTAGGAAAAAATGAAGTAGAAGTGTTGAAAGAAATATATGCTATGTGTGTAAGAGAGAGAAAAAAGAAAGTGACACAGAGGGAGAGAGAGAGAGAGTGAGTTAGGGGAAAAGAGAGGGATAGAGAGAATAGATAAAGGAGAATAGACTATCTAGCATGTGTCTGGTTCCAGAAAGCTTGGCTATGTCTCCAATACCTGGGCTTTATACTACACTTAGGTAGTCTATCTTTCTCAAACTAGCTTATAGGGATTTCTCTAATCTCTTAGATTGAGACAACATCAATCTCACCATGCTTCATTATGTTAATTATGATAAGCTAGATTATGTGGTTGTAACAAACAACTTCAAACTGTTAGTGAGTACAAACAACAAAGGTCTATTCCTCATTCACAGTAAGTGTCTATTCTACATATTCTGGGAACTTTGTTCAGAGTTTTTATTTTCACTCTGGTACTCAAGCTTGAACACTATTTGCTGCTCTGATGTAGGAAAGAAAGAATGCATCAAGGTATGGAGTGGCTCCATTGGGGACTGACATATCTGTTCACGTTGTATTGGCCAATTCAAGTCATGTGACAAGTCAAGTGACCCGGGAAGTGCAATCTTCCTATGTGCCAAGAAGGAGAGTTTAAATTTCTATGATCAGAACTAACGATTATCATGCTCAAGTTCCTTCATAGGAGTCCAAGGAAAATCAAATGGGGGAATGCATAATAGCAGTTCTTTAGTAACTTGAAAGTTGCATTAGACATAAGAAATGATGTTAACCACATGGCAGAGGTTGACTGGAACCTAATAGTCATACAGGATAGATCGTATATCTGAATTCCATTGTATCTATCAAATTTCCAAACTCAACTTCAGGCAGAGAATTATTCAAATGCAATAGAATGTATTATATTTCCTTATTCCCATTTTTCTTCTTGAAGTAAACAGGCATTCCTAAGTAAGAATAATTAAAGTTATTGTGTTCCCACAATTCCATGCCAAGGAAGAACTAGAGATTCTTTTAGCTTAATAATACAGAGAGAAATTGCTAAGAACAGTTTGATTTCAGCATTGTAAAATTTCTGATCTTCTTTTAGATACTCCTTCCTGAAGGCCGACAAAGTTAATAGCTTTTTTCATACCTCTCCTCTTTATCCTTCAAAATCTAAACTCTCCTCTTTCTAATACAGAAAACAATTCATCAGGTGTTCAAGGATATAATGCTTGATAGCCCTTTTCATAGAGCAAGAGAAAAATGTGTGGATCTAAATGGCCACATGAGAGGAAAATGAAATAGAGTGGTTTTCAACAGAAGATGTTTTTCTGCAGTTGAAAAGCATGGGCTAAATTGGTTAAGCTGAAAGAATCAAATGAAGATTTCATGTCCATTAGGAAACTTGGGATGAGTTGAATGATACAGAACAGATAGTTTCTATTCCGTGTACTTCAAATTATTTGAAGCATATAGTTAAATTGAAAGTAAAGAACATTTTATGTTGTAGACTTAGGAATTTGTATTTTGTCTGACAGTAAGATAATTTGGTTAAGGTCTGTATTCATCTCCTTTTATCCTTAAAGGTTAAATTCTATTACATATATCTGGAAAGCTTATTTTTCCAGATGAAGAAAATAAAAAATTATCAGGTGGGGAAAGGCCTTAGTTCAGTGACAGAGTGATCCAATAAGATGTAAATGTGATCTGAGAATTAATAGATAAAGCATGAGTGGTCCCATGTACCATTATCCCTATCATCTGTGTTGGTTGCTTTTCACTCACTGCTGAAACAAAATGCCTGACATCCAAAATTAAGGAAAGGACTTTTTAGCTCACAGTTATGGGGATTTCAGTCCATAATCAGCTGACTCCAAAGCAGTTCAAGGCGGCAGAAAACAGCAAAAGCAACAAGAGCAAAAGGGTGGGAGACAACAAATTTCTTTTCCTCCCTTTCCTCCCTTATATTGTATGCAAGCTACCCACTCACACCATCTCTCTGTCCTCCTCTTGCACAGGCTCAGGATGTTTATGAATTGAGGACCCTGGTCCCCTGCTGAATCACTTATTTAAGGTTCTAAACTTCTCAATTCTCAAGCTGACACAATGTATCAACCATTAAATCATCAAATAGGGAATTTCATGCTTCCTGTCACTAAAATTATAGGTTCAACAGAGTTAGAGCAATGGTCCTTGTGACCACACTTTTGGCAGTTTGTACAAGGATAACACTGCATTACATGCTACAACTGCCACTAGAGAACTTGAGACTGTTAGTATTCTTAGAGAAAATTTTTAGTGTTCCTAGAAAGTAAAGAAATCAGCACGTTGGCTGGAGTCAAGCCATCAGCAGGAAGAGGTAGGAATGTTATTACACAAATACTTATGGAATCCAGGTGATCAACTTGGACATGTCTTAGCACCTCTGTTGCCCCATATGGCAATTCTTAATCATGAAGTGTAACCATTTAATCTGAAAAAAGAGTGGACCATTGACTCATATCATTCAGGAATTGGGATCACACTACCAGGGAAGGCACCAAGACTACCAGATACTGTAGCTAAAAATCAGTTATATTGGACAATGGTAAAAAGAGAATGAATATTGCAACTGCAATACTAACTGCGCTACCAAGTGCTATGATTGACTCCACTAGCAACCCTTTTCTCAGTTTGTACTCAAAAGACACCCACTAAAAGTTTGAGGGGCTGGTCTCGATTCATAAAGTGGAACACAGTGGCAAGAGGATTGGATTGTGTTAGACACAGAGCATAAATGTTTCCTCACTGAAGGACTTTCTGCGCAGCCATGGGGAATGGAGTGGTCAGACAGCCTTCAACTGACAACTGCTTCTGTGTATGCTTCAGTTAAACCACTTCATCCATGATGACTAATATATTTGGTGGCTATAATGCAAGGTAAATGTTGTAGTCAGTATTTGCAAGAGAAACAGATTAAATGGAGGACAAGAAAATTTACAAGATTAACTGACAGTATCGCCCACAGAGTCAAATGTAGGAGAGTGCAAGAAATCTGTCCATGCACAAAAGATCCAAAGAATCCAGCTGAAGGCCTGGAGCCCACAGCAATGTCCCATCCCAGTTCGTATCAGGAATCTGAGTGATGGAACACTGATTTTCTGAACCAGAAAATCCAAGGACCAGTGCTCGAAGCTAGAGGGTCTCTACCAGTAAGCTGAAAGGCCAGTGCTGGAAGCTGAAAAATCTATGCCAAGAACCAGGAGACAATGCTCAAGGCAAAGGCAAAGAGCAGAGCTCCTCCCAAAAGAATAGTAGCCATCTTGGTGAAGATGAAGATCAGAGCTCAGCTGAAGAAAACAACAAAAGCTTCTCTGAAGAAAAGCAGCCAGAAGGAAAATCAGCAGCAATCAAACTCTTCCAAGGGAAATCACATGAAATCCTTCCCTCCTGTTCTCCTTCTATAAAGTTCCAACAGCAACAAGCCTCTTTAAGTGGGTCTTCCACACCCAGGACCACGCAAACCCAATTCAGCTGGGTATACTCCACTCAAGTTGACAATTAGTTAATTAATCACCACAGTAGGTACACATGGATTTCTGTATCTCACCATCCACTAGGTGTGCAACACTAGGCAAACTACTTAAATTCTGAGTCTACTTCTTCATCTGCAAAATGGGTATTCTAATAATATTTGCTTACGAATTTGGAGTTCATGCCTTCATGTGTTTTATTTATTCAACACTAATTGAGTTTTCCCTGCGTGTAGGCAGTGAAATAAAACCAAGAAATTAATAAAATGCAATAAAAGATCCTATCCTCCAATGTATTCATGTTCTAGAAAAGAATATCGACATGCAAATAATACTGACAATTATACATGATAAGTACAATAATGGGTATTAATACAAGATGATTTAACAACCCAGAGAAAGGGCATCTCTTTTAGATTAGTGCTCATGATGAGAATTTGTGTGAGTTATACATATGCTTAGTTTCTGAAGGGAAATATGAATTTATTTCATGAGGAAAGAGCTCTATTGAGAGTACCAGAGAGATGAGAAAAATATATATGATATCATGAAGGCATTAAGCACAAAGCAAAAATAGAAGGCATCAAGGAGTTCCTTCCATAAGTGGAAGGGTGAGACCTGAGGCAAAAGATGAAAGGAAGAGCCAGATAATGTAGAATCATAATACCCAATTTAAAATTTTTATCTTGAAGAATTATGGAAATATTGGCCTAATAATCAGTTGCAAAACTATCACCTGAGAGCTGATAGAAGTATAACATTTTAAATCCTGCCCCAGAGTTATTAACTCAGAATCTTTAGGATTGGGGTCCAGCAATAAACTTTAATAATCACTTCTGACAATTATAATGTACTTTAAATTTTGAGAATATCTACAAGAAATTTAGAGAAAATTTAACACCAGTACTCCTCAAACTCTTTAATGAAATTGAAAGGGAAACAACTTCTCCTTCCTTTCTGGAGGCAAGTATTATCCTGATACCAAAACCAGGGAAAGACCTAACCAAAAAGGAAAACTACAGGCCAGTCTCCCTAGTGAACATAGATGGAAAACTCCTTAATAAAATAGTAGTAAACAGAATGCAGAAAATAATCAAGAAGATTGTAAACCATGATCAATGAATTCATGCCAGAAATGCAGGGATGGTTCAACATACACAAATCAATAAATGTAGTACACCATATTGACAGAATCAAAGACAAAAATCACATGAGCATCTCAGTAGATGCAGAAAAAGCTTTTGATAAAATCCAACACTCATTATGGTAAAAACCCTACAGAAAATTGGAATACATAGGCCATTCATGGACTGGGGTTAGAGAGAACAATGGCTGCAGCAGCAAACAAGCCCAGTCTGGGAACAAGTGCTGTGCGTGGGCCATGGCTGACTGGGACCAGCCAGACCCCAGCCCCTTCAGGCGCACTGGCTGGCAAACAAGAAGTACCATTCACCTCGCCCTCTGTAAGTGACTGGATTATCCAAAGAAACACAGGCTGTAATGATAGCTATCAAGGTGAAATGCAATTGGATGCCTGTGGTGCTTTGGTGTTTCATTAACATTGCAGATCTAGGGCCAGTAGTCTGATCACAGGTTCAGAGGATAGTGGTATGCAGTGTGTCATCTAGGGGGGATCACCTTCTGAAGTTTGTAGCCATTGTTGATTCCCTATGGTTTTGTTTTGAGGTCCTATACTGTTTCCATTGTTTTGTTGCGTTGGGTTTTATTCTCTTTCATTTGATTATGTTAAATCCTATGGCAGGAGAAGCTATGTCAAGGATAGCAAGATACATTGTAGTAGCAATTGTGGATTTACAATTGGCTTGTTTTGAAGCACTTTATCACATTCATCGTTTTGTTTTTATTGTTTCTATTCTATTCTGTTCTGTTTGATTTTTACTATGTCTAAGGTTATCTGCACCTATTTTGAAAACAGCAAAAGGCATTATGGTAACTACTGCTGATTTCATAATGTTTTGAAATCCTGTATGTCTTACACTGTTTTTTTGTTTGTTTTATTCTGTTATATACTCTTCATTTTTAATTTTGAGTAAAACCACATGAAATAAAACAGAATAGAGTCAATCAAAACAAAACAATGAACATGGTACTTCACTACTAAAAAAAGATAAAAAGATATCAGTAATGGCTGTCATAATGCCTCTTGTTATCTTCAAAATAACTGCCCATACCATCAGGCATAATAAAATCAAAAAATACAGTACAGAATAAAACCAATAAAAACAAAACCATGGAAACAATATAGCACTTCAAAACAATAGTAAAACAGGGGTTACCATAATGCCTCTTGTTATCTTCTAAGAAGTTGCCTATATAATCACACATAATGCAATCAAACAAATCAAAATAGAATAAAATCACTCAAAACAAAACAATGAATGCAATACAAGCCTTCAAAACAAGGTAATAGGAAATCAACAATGGTTCCCATAATATATTTTGCTATCTTTGGAATAACTGTCCATGCCATCAAATATAATGAAACTAGACAAACCAAAACAATAAAATCAAGCTAAACAGAACAATGAAAGCAATACAGGATTTGAATCATGATAATAGATTAACAATGGTCACTGCCTTCCCTTTTTAGACATTTCCTCCCCTTTCACTTTCACAATATGCATTGCATATTTTGAATACCACTGTATTGGTTGATCCTGTGTTCCCCCCAAGGATTCGTAATTTGGACATGGCTGAGTCTGGCATTCATGATTGGTTTGTTGCCTAGCGCTGGGATTGGTGGTATGAGTGCTGCACTCACCCAGGGGTGGAGTGGAAATACAGAGTAAGGGCGGAGCGAATGTGTGTCTCTTTGTCTTTTTCACTCTCTTTCACTGGTTTGCCTTTCTGTTTGGTGTTCGCCATGAATGTCTGCCCTGCCACGCCACACTACCTTGGAGCCAACTGAGTATGGACTGAAACTCCCAGAGAACTGTAAGAAGTAAACTTTTCCTTCCATAATTTTGGGCATCAGGTATTCTGTCTTAGTAACAAGTGAAAGGTAACTAAGACACCCACTAACACCTTTAGCTTTTTTTTTTTTTCGTACTAGGGAGACAACACGGTGTTCACCCATGTGACTCTGAATCATTTCATCCATAAGCATCATCTCAAGTTGTATCCATTTACACACAACAGCCTTGAGGTTATCTTTCTTTATAGCTGAGTAGCTTTCCATTGGATAAAAATGCCATGTCTTTCTTGTCCACTCTGCAGCTAATGGGCAAGCTATCCTCACTTCTTACTCATTCCCTGTCACATAGAGCATTGTTCTCTCTCCATTGACTTTCAGTCTATGAACCCTGTTTCAAGTTAAATGTGTTTCTTGTATAAAGCACATTGGTGGATCTTGTCTCCTGATCCACTCTGCCTGTGTTTCTTTTTATTGGTAAATTGAAGTCGTCTATATTAATGGTTATGGCCAACATGCATTGCCTCATTGCCGCCATGCAATTTTCCTGCCTTTGGCTGCCTACTTCGCCTCTCTATTCAATTGTCTGCTCTGCTTGGTGATACCACTCTGCTGCTATATCTGGAGCTGTGGTCGTTTTTATTTCTCTCTAGAATGTCCTTCAGTATTCTTTGTAGGGTTGGTTTTGTGGTCATGAATTCCTTCAGTTGTTCTTTGTCATGGAAGTATCTTGTTTTGCCATTAATTTTGAAAGATACTTTCGTAGGTACATCAATCTGGGTTGGAAGTTGTTTTCTTTTAGGACTTGAAATACTTCACTCTAAGTTCTTCTTCACTTGATGGTTTGTGTTGAGAAGTCTTTCATGATTCTGATGGGTTTTCATTTATAGGTGATCCATTTCTTTTCTCCAACAGATTTTAATATTTTGTTTTTATGTTGAATTTCTGGTATCTTGATTATTATATGTCTGGGTGTAGATTTATTTTGGTTATGATTAGCTGGAGTTCTACATGCTTCACTTAGCTGAATGTCACTTCCTTTTCCCATGATGGGAAGTTTTCTGATATTATTTCTGCAAATAGATTTTTAATGTCATTTGTATTGACCCCTACTTTTTCACACACACCTATTATTCCTAAGTTATGTTTCTTTGGGTTGTCTTGCAGCTGTTGAATTGTTACTTCCAGGTTCTTTGTTATTTTTAAGTATTTTCCTTTTGCAATCACAAGCTGCATACCTATCTTCAAGATTTGAAAGTCTGTCTTCAGTTTCTTTCAAGCAGTTTTGCCAGCTTTCAATGGAGTTTTTAATTTCCTGGATATCTCTTTGCATCTGTTTCATGTATTCTAAATCTTTTTTGTGTTGTTCATTCAAGATTTCCCTCACTTTCCTATGCTCCTCCATTTTTTATCTGTGTCTTCCTTAAAGATGCTTAGCAATTCTTTTTTTTTCATTTCTTCTTTCCCTGAGTGTGTAGTTCTGTTCTAATTTCTTTTATAGCATCTTGATGTTACTTCTTTACTTCAGTTGCCATCGCTTCAGAAACTTCAGGTGTGCGACTTCCAATCTGTTCTGTGTTTGTATCTCCTGAACTTGCTTTGCTTGGATTGGATGCCAGAGACTACCTTCTGCTTCTTCATCTTGACATATACCCGAGTTCTTCTGGACAAGAGGGTACTGGGGTCCCAGGCACTTCCTGCATTGGCTACAATTTCTCTGAAGTGAGGCTGTTTGGTTCTTCTAGCCAGTGGTGGTTACCAGTATTTGATGGTAGCCATTGGGTGTGCTGGTACAAGGCTGTTTGCTTCTTTGCCCAGCCTGTGTTGGCTCCCTGATGGCTGGTGGAGTGTGAACAGGAGTGGGGTTGGCCACCCACTGTGGGCCTGGGCTGGTCACCAGCAGGTATCCTCCACTACCAACCCTGGTGTGTGGGGTTGGGTGGGGCCAGCTGCTGCCTCCAGACCAAGCTGGCTACCCACAGGGAACCTTCACAATGGCCTCTAAAATGTGTGCAGAGGCGGGGCTCAGTCTGAGCGATTTCCATGGGTCTGTGCCCAGCTAAGAGCTGCTGGAGGAAGCCAGGAGCAGTTCTCATCCTGGGGTTACAGGGCCCAACTCCAAAATGGTTCCTGGTTAATCATTCTCTCCTGTGAGAGAACCAAGTCCTCTGCACTCACTGCTAGACTGTGCAGTCTTCCAAGTCTGCTGCTTCCTGCCACTGCTGCTCCCCTCCAATGCTGCCTTTCTCTGCAGAGGCCTCCAGGGTCACCAGCTGCCATTTCACCTTGATCATGTATTCCTAGGTACCAACAGCTCCTCTCTCATAGTGAGTCTGGTTCCAGGCATAGGTGCTGCCAGATACTGCCTTCTTCATTTAAGATTTTCCTTTTAGTCTTTCTGTGGGTTTCATTTCTCACTTTAGATTCTTCCTGGGTCCAGGGGACCCACTTCCTTCCTTCTTGTTTTCTCTACAATGCTATATTCCAGCATCTTGACTGTATCCCTCAGAGAGATTGTTTACTCTGCTGCTTATTATTCCACCATCTTCCTGGGAGCCTGCTATATACCCTTTATAATAAAAAAAATTGGAATAGATGATCTTTTCCTTGATCTGATAAAAGCCACTTATGATAAACCAACAGCCAACATCATACTAAATGAACAAAAACTGAGAACTTTTGCTTTAAAATCAGAAACAAGGCAGGGATGTCCACTGTCACTTCTATTCAATGTAGTTCTGGAAACATTAGCCAGGGCAACTAGACAAGAGAGAGGAATAAAAGGAATAAGAATAAGAAAGGAAGAAGTTAATTTAACAGTATTTGCAGATGATATGATACTCTATATAGAGGATCCCAAAAATTCTGCCAAAAGAGTTCTAGATTTAATAAGCAAATTTAGCAGTGTAGATGGGTACAAAAACAATAATTAAAAGTCAGTAGCATTCCTGTACACAAGCACTAAACTCATTGAGAGAAGGACTTGGGAAACCACACCCTTCACAATAACATCCAAAAAAAATACTAAGGAATCAATCTAACAAAGGAAGTTTTCTCAGTTACTTTTTTCTTATTGCTGAGACAAAATACCTGATGCCCAAAATTAGGGAAGGAAAGGTTTATTTCTTACAATATTGGAGGGTTCATTCCATATTCAGCTGGCTGCAAGGCAGGGTGGCATGGCTGGTGAGTAGAAGTTCATGGCTGCCACAAATCAGCAAGGTGTGAACTGGCAAGAGACAGAAGACCGCCTGCTTCCTGCCCTTACACTGTATATCGACTCTGTCCCTGGGTGAGTGCAACATTCATATCACCAATCTCTGTGCCAGACAACAAAGCAATCACAAATGCTAATCTCAGCCAAGTACATGGCATGATTACATGAGACTTGGCAGGGCCATAGGAACATAACTGTAACATTCCACCCCTGGCCTTCCAAGGACTCATGTACATCCTTTATACAAAAGACATTTAGTTCATCTCCAAGAGTTGCCAAAGTCCTAACAGTTTCAGCATTGCTGAAAATTCCAAGTCCCAAGTCTCCTCCAAGATCTATGGCAAACTCTTAATTGTAACGCCCTGTACAAATGATGACAAGTGAAACACTTCCAAAATGCAAAGGCATAAGATAAACATTGCCATTCCAAAAGTTATAAACAGGGGACTACAAAGCATTGGAACCATAGCAAGTCCAAAATCCAGCAGGGCAAACATTAAGTGCTATAGATGCAGGTTTAGCATCTCAAACAATCTACAGAACATTGTGATCTCCAAAGGGCTTGAATGACTCCACCCCCATGGCACTTTCAGGGGTTTTAACTCCCATAGCTTCTCTCTTAGGCCCACTCTGCTCAATTCTTGCAACCTTTCTTGGATGATCCATGTTCCTGGCTTTTTAAACTTCTGAGTTTTCCATCGTGCCCTTGGCTTCGCCCTTACATCTTTACATATTGCCCTCTCAGGGGTGAACTTTCTGGCCTCCCAGGTCCTCTGAAATCAGGGTGGAAGCTGCATTAACCTCAGAACTTGTCCATTTTCATTGCACTTGAAACTAGCACTGTGTGGATGCCGCCAAGGTTTGCTGTCAGCTGGAACACTAGCCAGGCTTTCCTCTCTCTTGCCTGTAGGCATTGAGTGCCTGGATCACTGAGCTTTCTGAACCTGATTATGAGGAACAGATTTTCTATACCACCACCATACTGGAATCAGGTGTGGCTGCCACCATTTTAGAACCTTCTGTGGCCTTTGTTGCCACTCTGGAATGTGGCACTCTGTGGTTTTTCTCTCTGAGTAAACTCTTTCAGTTTTGCCATTTTGAAGCTGCAAAGGGTGGAGACCCACTGCTTCCCAGGATGGCCCCAGGCCATCCTTTTTATTACTTTGTCCCTTCTCAGTAATCGAGGACTCAGCTCTATCTTTACAGTCCACAGTTTTCTGGCCAAACTCACAATGTTTTAAATCATCATGCTGTGATCTTTGTTCTTGATTCGCAGCATAAATCTGGCTAAAAGTCCCCAACAATGGCCATGCCACAGCCTCAGCATTTGACTGCCTTGAAATTTCCTTTGCCAGATTAATCAACAAGTTGCCCTTAATATCAATATCTGGCAAGTCTCTGGCCATGAGCAAAATGTAGGCAATCCTTCTGCCAAGCCATAACACAGATTGTGTGGGGTCCAGCAACCAATGAGGTCCTTCTTCCCAGCAGAAACCTCCAAAGCCTGGCCTTTGCTGGCACACTTTTGATCAGCCTTCTGGTCTTCTGAGCTCTGACCAGAATCTCCCATATGGGACAACCTAAGCTGTTCCAGCACCACTTGTTCAGGCGACATCTCTGAAACTTTCCAAACTCTTCCCACAAGCCATTCCCAAAAGCTCTTAGACCACATGGTCAAGTTTAGTCACCACAACAACCCCACTCCACTGGTACCAAATTTTATCTTAGTTACTTTTTTTCTCATTGCTGAGACAAAATACCTGATGCCCAAAAGTAGGGAAGGAAAGTTTATTTGTTACAATATTGTAGGTTTCAGTCCATACTCAGCTGGCTGCAAGGCAGGGTGGCATGGCTGGGGAGCAGCCATTCATAGTCGCTGCAAAATGGCAAGGCATGAACCAGCAAGAGAGAGAGAAGATGCGCCTTCCTCCCATCCTTACACTGTATATTGGCTCCACCCCTGGGTGAGTGCAACACTCACATTGTCAGTCTCAGCAGCAGACAACAAACCAATCACGAACGCTAGGCTCAGCCATGTCCATGCCATAGGAACATAAATCATAACAGAAGTAAAAGATTTAAAGTTTAAAAATTATAATACTCTGAACAAAGAAATCAAAGAGGAATTCAGAAAATGGAAAGATATACTTTGCTCAAGAATTAGAAGAACCAACATCATGAAAAGAGCCATACTCTCAAAAGTGTTATTCAGATTTAATGCATTCCTGATAAAAATACCATTAGTATGCCTCACAGATCTAGGAGAAAACATTCCAAAAATTCATCTGGAACTAGAAGAGACCTAGAATACTAAAGGCAATCCTGAGCAACAGCAGCAATGCAACAGGCATCACAATCCCTGACCTGAAATTATACTACAAATGTGCTATAGTAAAATCAGCATGGTACTGACAAATAAATAGTCCTGAGGATCAATGCACAGAAAAGAAGATAAAGACACAACTACAAACACACTCAGCTACTTTACCTTTAACCAAGTGTCCAGACATGTTCACTGGAAGAAAGCCAGCCTTTTAAATAAGTGGTGATTGAAAAACTGGCTTTCCCCATGCCATATATTTAAACTAGACCCATGTCTATCACCGTGCACTAAACTAACGTCAAGATGGACCAAAGATCTAAATATTAAGGCAAAAACACTAAATCTACTGGAAGACAAAGTAAGTACAAGTCTTGAAGACATAGGGGTAGTCAGAGCGTTTAAGAACAAAAAACAAGCTCTGGGAGTTTGGCTCAGTGGCTTAAGCACCTGCTGGGTGGGCACAAGGTTGTGATTTTGAGCCCCAGTATTGAAAAAAAAAGAAGAACAAAAAATAAACTTTATGGTAGATACCTCAAAGAATCAGCAACTAGGATCTCATCTTATTAAAAAGTTTTTGCACACCAAAGAAATCACTAACAGAGTGAAAAAACAACCCCCAAAATTAGAAAAATCTTTTAGCTAACTGTCCCTCAGACAAAGGACTTCTTTCTAGAACACATGAAGAATTGAAAAAAATCATACCTCCTAAATTCACAGACAAAATCCAAAAATGGACATCTGTGATGAGCACACACTTCTCAGATGAAGAAATACAGATGGTAAATAAATATTTGAAAAAATGTTCAAAATTATTGGTCATTCAAGGAATGCAAGTTAAAACAACACTGAGATATCATCTCACTCTAGAAAGAATGGCTAATATCAAGAAACCAACCAATAACAAATGGCATTGGGGCTGTGGGGAAAAGGAACCCTTTTCCACTGTTGGTGGGAGTGTAGACTGGTATGACCACTGTGGGAATCAGTGTGGTGATTCCTCAACAAACTAGGATTAGACTTCCTTCAGGCAGTCAGTACAGGCAGGCACACACATTCAGATTCACCCCTGTGTGCATGCTGGTGTCACTGGAAAGCTTGATTCCTGCAGGTAGCCAGCATAGGCAGGGACATTCAGCCAGATATGCCTTGTGTGCCTAAAGGCCACCATTGAAGACCCTTGCTTCCTTCGAACCGACAGTGCCCACTGGGAGAATCAGACAAACACACTCCTGTGTGCCTGGTGACATTGGGGGGAATCCCGGTGTAGACATGCAGACTGAGAGAAGAAGCTGTCATGCCACCACACAGCCCTGGCCATCAGGGAAGCCTCAGTGTAGCTGCACAGGTCTGGAGAATCCTGCACCATGCCCTCTACTTATCTGGGACCTGGATTCAAAGAAACCCTGGTGCCTGTCCCTGTCACCTGCAGCACAGAGGAGCAGCCAATATGGGAAGTTCCTGGGACCCCACAATTGGCTTGTTGGAAGGAACCCAGGAGAATGTCAAGTAGAAGGAGCAAAGGGCAATCTCAGACCTTAATCCCACACAGAACAAGTCTGAGAGGTATAGTCATAGAAGATAATGGAAGTTCCAAACCTGAAATCTGATAGCAACTGAAGTAAGGAAACAACTTCATGAGACTGTAAAAATAATCATATCAGAAATAATGTTTCAGGTAAAAGAAGAAATCACAAACATAATGAAAGAATTGCTAAGCATATCTAAAGAAGACATAGATAAAAAAGAGCATAGGAAAATGATGGATGAACAATATAGGAAGGAATTACAAGGTATGAAACATTCAAAGAGATATCCAGGAAATTAAAAAGTCAATCAAAAGCTGGCAAAACTGCTTGAAAGAGACTGAAGATAGACTTTCAGACCTTGAAGACAGGATCACAGCTAGTGATCGTGAAAGGAAAGATCTCTTAAAAATAACAAGGAACCAGGAAATAATAATACATGGCTGCAAGACAATGTAAAGAAACATAATTTAAGAGTGATAGATATCAGGAAAGAAGCAGGGGTCAATATAAATGAAATAAAAAGACTATTTACAGAAGTAATAACAGTAAACTTCCCACACATGGGAAAAGAATCTGGCATACAGATAAGCAAGGGATATAGAGCTCCAACTAGCCATAACCAAATTAAACCTACACCCAGCCAGACATATAATAATCAAGATCCCAGAAACTCAGCACAAGAACAGAATATTAAAAGCTACTATAGAAAAGAAATCGATCACCTGTAAAGGAGAACCAGTCAGAATCACGGTAGACTTTTCAACATAAATCATCAAGCCAAGAAGAGCTTGGAATGGAGTGTTTCAAATCCTGAAAGAAAACAACTTCCAACCCAGATTGATGTACCCTGTAAAATTATCTTTCAGAATTGACGGAAAAATAAGGTACTTTCAAGATAAGAACAGCTGAAGGAATTCATGACCACCAAACCAACCCTACAGAGAGTACTGAAGGATAGTCTAGAGAGAGATAAAGATGACCATGCTTCCAGGAACTGCAGCAGGGGAGGGTTGCCAAACAGAACAGGCAACTGAATGAAGAGGGAAAATGGAGGGCCAACAGCAGGAGGATAGCATGGCAGAGATTAATCAATGCTTGCCAGTTGTAACCATTAATACAGATGGCCTCAATTCACCAATGAAAAGAAATACAGGGAGAGTGAATCAATAAATAAGATCTATCAATACACTGTATACAAGAAACATGTTTAACCTAAAAGGAAATTCAAAGACTGAAATCAAATGAGAGGAAACATTTTTTCCATGCAACAGGAGACCAGCCAAAAGTAAGGGTAACTTGCCTATCAGCCACAGAATGGGTAAGAAAGATACCGTATTCTCATATGATGGAAAGCTACTCAGGTATAAAGAAGGTTAATCTTGAGGCTCTTGTAGGTAAATGGATGTAACTGGAGATCATGCTCATGGGTGAAATGGTTTGGACTCATACAGATGAACATGAAGTTTTCTCCCTAGCATAAAATACTGGATCCAAAAAGCACAATAGATATGATGAAAGTGATAGGGAAGGAAATGCCTAAAAAGGGAAAATAGTAACCCCTGTTAATTTCCTGTTATCTTGTTTTTGAATTCTTGTATCATTTTCATAATTTTGTTAGGTTTAATTTTATTCTGTCTTATTTTATTAGATTTTACAGTGTCTGATGGTATAGGCTGCTATTTTGAATGGGATGTATTATGGTAACCTTTGTTAATTTCCTATTATCTTGCTTTGAAGTCCTATAATGCTTTCACTCTTTTGTTTTAATTGGTTTTATTCTGTTTTGTTTGATTTTATTATGTGTGATGGTATGGACAGCTATTTTGAAGAAAATGAGATGCTAGGGTAGCCATTGTTGATTTCCTATCATCTTGTTTTGAAGTACTACAATGGTTTCATTCTTTTATTTTGTTGGCTTTATTGTTTTGCTTTATTTGATTTATTATATGTGATAGTATGGACAGTTATTTTGAAGAAAACAAGAGACATTATGGGATCCATTGTTGATTTTCTATTACCTTGTTTTGAAGTCCCATAATGCTTTCATTCTTTCATTTTGATTTGTTTTATTCTATTTTGTTTTGTTTGATTTTATTATATGTGATGGTTTGGACAGCTATTTGAAGAAATCAAGAGACATTATGGTAACCATTTTTGATTTCCTGTTATCTTGTCTTGAAGTCCGGTAATGCTCTCATTCTTTTGTTTTGATTGGCTTTGTTCTGTTTTGTTTTGTTTGATTTTATTATATGTGACGGTTTGGACAGCTATTTTGAAGAAATCAAGAGACATTATGGTAACCATTTTTGATTTCCTGTTATCTTGTTTTGAAGTCCTGTAATGCTCTCATTCTTTTGTTTTGATTGGCTTTGTTCTGTTTTGTTTTGTTTGATTTTATTGTGTATGATGGTATGGACAGTTATTTTGAAGAAAATGAGAGACATGGAAGTCATTTTTGATTTTCTGTTGTCTTGTTTTGAAGTCCTGTATCACTTGCATTGTTCTGTTCTGATTTGTTTTGTTTTGTTTTATTCTCTTTAAAATGAAAAACAAAAAACAAAAATAAAAACAAAAACAGCCCAAATCTTGGGTTCAGGATTCTATTTGACCCAGCAATTTCCTGGATATTTTCCCAGAAAAATTGAAAACATCATACCACAGTGATATATGTGCACCCATGTTTATAGCAGCACAATTTATAATAGCTCGATGTTGGAAACAACTCATCAATTGAGAAATGGATAAAAAAGATGTGGTATTTTTACACAATGGAGTGCTACTCAGTTATAAATAAGGATAATCTAGAGACTTTAATAGGTAAATGAATCCAATTAGAAACCATGCTAATAAGTGAAACAAATCAGATTCACATGTGTAAACACCATATTGTTTCTCTAGTGTAATAAACTGAAATTAAATTTGATCAAAAAGTTACAATAGAAATATTGAAAGGGAAAGAAACTGCTCAAAGGAAATCCATATTGTTTGATCACTTTTATATGCCAGTTTCTCTTAACCTGGGCAACTATTTTGAAGATAACAATATGCAATGTAACAACCATCAGTAAATTCCTATCTTCTTCTTTTGAAATCCTATATCACTATTGTATTTGTGGTTGCTGCTGTTGGTGTTATTGCTGTAGTCATTTGGCTTTTTTTTTTGCTTGAATGTTTTTTGATATTTCTGTATTATTTTCTCTTTAAAATAAAAATAATTAATAATTGAGAATCATTGCCCTAGTATTCTGGCTGTAACAGAAAAAAACGGGCTGGTGTGGTTGGAAGGGGACAAAACTAGACTTGGAGAAAACACTTGAAAAATTTATGTAATAATGCCAATGAGAGATGATCTGGGCATAACAATTTAATGCTTGAAAATGAGACAATCTTTTATCAACCTTAAAATTTACTTATCTGTTTCTAGAGCTTTCACTGACTTCGGTCTTTTTTTCTGAATAGTTTTCCCTTTCTTGGAATTTTTTTCAAAAACACCATAACTATTACTGAAATAAATACCAATGGATTTAATCCTATTAGTCTACTGTTTTTGAAATCCATTAAGATGACATAAAGGCAATTACAATCTGACTTCTTCAGTTACCACTCTTCACAAACTCTTTTCTTATGACTCTTTATCTTTGCACAGACTACAGTTTCTGCTTTCATACCCCATTATTCAGTTCAGGCTGCTTTAACAAAACACCACAAACTGTATAGCTTAGTAAGAGATACTAATTCTCTAACACTTTTTGAGGCAGATCAGGGTACTTGTATGGTTGGGTCCCTGACTTATAGGTGGTCAGTATTTTGCTGTGTTTTCACACATGGAGTGAGTACTTTGAAGTTTTTTTCTCCTCTTTTAAAGTCAGCAGTTCTATTAGGGCAGAACTCCATCCTTATGACTTCACCTAACATTAATCATTTCCTTAAAGGCCCTTTCCGGAGATATAGTCACATGAAGATTCAGTTTTTAGTATATTAATAGGGAAGAAATAATTCAGTCCATAGAAGTTGCTATTCTTCTCTCTTTAATTTGGCAAATTTCTGTTCCACCTTCAAACCTCAGTATAAATTTCTCCCCTTTCTTCCCCTTGTGTACTGTACCTTGACATCATGACCTTGATGTCAGGAAAGAATTATCCTTCAGCAATCTGGGAAAAAGTGCACACCTAATTCCTGAGGTGTTGATGAATAAACAAGTTCATGGTATGACAAAGTTCATTATCAGGGACCTACACTGAGAAGCTAATCCTTAAAAATAAATTGCTTGGTGTCCATAACTTTAAACAAAATATAATCTTGCTAGAAGTTAGAAATAGGTTAGGTGCCTTAATAAAAACTTTAAGGTTTTCCCAAGAGTGAATTTAAACATGAACTATGGATATGGAGTGATGATTATGTGTCAGTGTAAGTTCATCAATTGTAACAAACACAGCACTGTGGTGAGAGATGCAGGCCAGGGGGGAGGTTGTGGGTTTACATCCTGTGGGGGCAAAGGTGCATGAAAACTCTGTACTTTCCTCTTAACTTTACTGTGGACCTAGAAAGGCTCTATAATATAAAGTTTTTCGTTTAAAAACGTTAGGGCCAATGAGGTCAAAACAAACAAAAACGTTTAATGTTTTCTAGTCAATTTGCAACTAAAAAAGAACATAGGTCTAATAAATGGCTCACCCAACCAATTATTCTAGAAAGCGGTACATGGCTTGGACACTGAAGAGACTCATAAATTGGTGTTACAATGGCTTACACATGTTGATACAAGTTATAGGAAGAAGGGTTATGTGGTCCAATAAGTATGGCAGCCCTGGGGTTCAACTAACCCAACAGACCGCAATGGCATTTTTCTCAGAGCTCTCAAAACACTAGTATGCAGAATGAATGCCAAGGAGTAGGAATATTCTAAAAAACTGTTTTGAACCGATTTGACAAAAGAACTCCAGAATTCATTTTTTGAAATGCAGCTGAAATCATGGGGAACCACTGGAAAGGGCTTTGATAGGATAGTGAAACGATGCAACATTTAAATTTTGGAAACATTCTGGGAACAGTGTAAAAGAAGAATTATAGGTGGTTCAGAGCGGAGAGACCACCTAAGAGATTACTGCAATATACTACATGTGAAGCAGTGCCTGTAAGGCAGGAGTATAATCGTGGAGCAAAAAGGATTTTCTATTCTAGCATGGAATTTAGTCCAACATAGGGGTTTATTGAAGCCCATCTAGGTTTGGTTACTTAATATACTTGCTAAAATATAGTCCTAGAAGGGAGGAAAGGAACCCCAGGGAAGATTTCAGGATTTGTGCTCAGTGTATTAAAAGGGGTATTAGTACGTGGCATAGGTTGGACTAATTATGCTCTAAACCGTCATGTAGAAGTGCGTGGGGTCCTGTAGTCCACTTCCGTAAGCTACACTTATTGTGTTTCCATGGTAACAACGCCTCTGCAGCTGCTGCTATTTCAAAGTAATTGATTGAGATGCCGCATTGCATTTGCAGGGCTCCTGAAATCTGTCCTATGCTTGTTTCATAAAGGTGATTATTGCCCCTTTAGCATTCATTCTAGCTGCAAAGAAACCTAAGATAACTGTTTCTTAATAAAACGAACACAAGTTACTTGGTTTGCTGAGAAGAAAGTGGCTTAGAGTGCCTTAAAGGAGGTTGGCTTCCTGTCAATTGTCTGATTATCTGCAAATTGTACTCACTTCTGCAAATATTTTTTACTTCTGTTCTTTGGTACCAATTATTTGCTGAGCTGGACGCTGCTCAAAATTTGTCTTTTTGTGCTGACTTTACTAGTCTAACAGACTGCTTTAGAACCAAACTGATAAAAAAAAAGAATAAAAAATGGTGCTTATGCACTGACAACCACTTTTTATACTCTGTACTGTTTCTGAAAAGCCCAGAACTTGATCTTACATAGTCCAGCATAGGATATCTAAAAACTCCTACTAATGAGATGATCAATACTGATAGTAAAAATAGACACAGTGTACTACAATGCAAAATGAACTGCAGTAGGGCAAAACACAGACAGTACCTCTGTTCTCTATCACCAACTCATTATGCCACTTTTCACAACATATTTTACTCCTGTGGTTCTGTTACTCCATCTGCAAAATAGGTATATGGATACACACCAAGCACTTTCAGTCAATTCCTTATTCATTCATGAGCTGATTCTTTCAAAACACTATGCGCCTGGATTTCTGCTAGGTTCTGAGGTGAGCACAGAGGGCCTTGCTGACTGGAATTTTTTATACTTATGGAAGAGGCAGATAAGAAAGCAAGCAACTTATGGGGAATGCCTATATTCCAAGAATGCTACAAAGCGGAGGCAGAAAGATTTCAAGTTCAATCCCAAGCCAGGTCTAGCAATGAAAGAGTTAAAAAAAAAAAAGGCTGGGGTTGTAGCCTGAGTCAAAGACCCTGGGTTCATACTCACTCCTCCAAAAAAAGATTGAAAAAAAAGAAAGAAAGAAGAAAAGAAAAGTAAAAGCAAACAATTAGAGCAGAATGGTAATACAAACTTTGAGAAACCTAAGTGGAATATGCTGTGAAATACATGCAAAGCATATGTGAGACAAGCAGACAAGCAGTGATCATTCTAATGTCACGGATAAGGAAACTGAAAATCAACAAACAAAATGATTTTTCCAAAATCCCATTGCCTAAGAAATTGAACACAGTTCCTCTAAATCCTTGGTGTAATGTTCTTTCCGAAACAGAACTCTACCTCAAGTGTTTTCTAAAGCAATCAAAAAAAAATCTACATATCCTGACAATATACTGTCATTGCAGAGCACAACTTTGGCTAGTCAATATTTCCAGATCAGGATTTTCAAAAGAGTTGGTGGGAAACATGAGGAGAAGCTGGGCAGATACTTGAAATCAATTGCAGAATTACACAATAAAACATCACATAGGACAGAGTTTTGGTAGTCTTTTAAGACTGTAGCACCATTAACCCCAAAATATTTAGGAATGTTCAGTGAGATTTGGAATAAAGCTGAAACAAAACAAATGAACCAATTTAGCCCCTTCCTCAGGGTGGTTTAGATCAAAGGCTGAAAATACTGACCTAGCCAAAGGCACAAACTTATAAAATGACATATTTTACATATGTACATATTTTGAGGAGCAATAAGCAAAGGAAAACTGGTATGAAGAAAGAAAACAATATCAGAGAGCAATTGTACACCACGATTCCCAAATCATTTACAAAGACCTGTTTACAGAAGTGAGAGGTGCTTTCAAGTAGGAAAGGGGAATTCTTGGCCAAGGAAGGAGCAATACTTCCCTACAGGTGGAAGGAATGATTCTGAGATTAGAGGGGTCTCCAAGATGAACCACCAATAAGAGTTAAAGGAGGTAGGCAGAGGTTAAGGTGGGTAGGCAGAGGATGAGATATGCACTACAATATACCTAAACTAAGCAGAAAAATCTAGTCATAATCATAGTCACAAAGTAGTCATAATTCTCCATTCTCTACAGTGTATATCTATTAACATTTTTGTCACTATAATCATCATCAAACTAATATTTTAGAGATCTAATTATTTACAAATCACTCTCTAAGGAATATTTTCCTGTAATACTGCAATTCTATCTGTCATATCCGTGGCAGATGAAAAGCCTGAGTCTCACTGAGGTCAGTTTCCCCAAGGTCACTCAGGAAGTAAGTGTAGGATTCCAGCTCTTATGGCTCCCAGCCTAATGAACAATTTTGAGATTATAGCAGATCCTAAACACATGACATTTTGATTGGCATCTTACTGAGGAAATTTTAGGGACTGGCTTTTATTTCATTAGTAACACATTTTCAAGTCATCTCTTAGGGTTGGTTGCTTCTGAAAAGATTTCCACAGATGGCTAACCTCATCTATTTTGTCTTCCATTCTTATTATCCCAGTCAAAGTGACACTGTCTGACCTTGTCCCCCTATTCTGGAGACTCATCCTGTAAGGAAGCTTGTTATCTTGTATCCCTGACTAACATCCCTACAGATAGAAGGTAGTAAAATTATTTTAACCATGAATCTTGAGAATATCCTAGGATTCACCTTTTGTTACATGCTGTTTTCCCCTAACAATGCAGCTCTTCTGATGCCTAGAAAAACACAATTTAAGCTCTGTAATCTCTTCCTTGCCCCATTGACCACACTGGATAATTTCCAGCTTTTCCTTTTATGGTTTCTCCTCAGATATTTAGAAACAAATATTCTGCTGCTTACCAACTTTCTTCTCATCTGCACAGATCAAATTGCAGTCCTGGAGGCAGGGGGCTTATGGGCAGCGGATTGGTGTCCTGAAAGTGGCCAATTAGGTCCTGATTATAGAACTTACATCTTGCACTGCGTGAAGCAGAGCATATCATTTTATAGGTGATTATCATATGCTCTTATTATTTATTGTCAGCTTATGGGGTGTTCAGTGTCATGCTATCTGGAGTTCTATGTAAAGGTCTGTATTCAAAAAACATCTCTATTAGCCTGATCATGCAGAGGACTGGATACAGAGGAAGCTTAAATGCGTGCTAAAGCTCTGTGTTTTTAGATTAATGCTACTCAGAAGTCAAAGAACAATCTGAACTAAACATTGCATTCTATTTAGAGCTTTCAGGTGATGATAAATTCCCATGTGTGGGGGTATTTTCTTCTTGGAATTCTGGATGATGAAGAGAGAATTTTCCTTTTCCTTTTCCTTTTACTGAAAAAAAAAAGCTTGTAACACTCAGTCACATGACTACCTAGGGACAAATACAAGAGACTTCATTCCATTTTACTACAACATGCTGTGGGAACACAATGTATTATCAAGAGATCCACAGGATGGCTTGAAGGGAGGGAAATAAATACAAGAAGAATGTTGATTTTGGAGGCTTTGCTGCTAATAACACCTGGAAAGTTTTTGGACCCATTTTGAGGAGCCTATAATCATAATGAAAAAAAAAAAAACCTAGAAGCAAAAAAAAGAAAAAGTTGCAGGCAAGGATGTGTGTGTGTGTGGGGGAGACTATGAAAAAGTGTTGGTGCCTGGTTTTCACACCTAAGATATAGTTGGGCAGCACTGGGTATTTCTTGTAGAATAGATAAGAACTCTTAATAACAAGAGAAAAACCTCAAGGAGTGTGAGGGTTGGGAGCCTTCATAACAAGTATTATTCTTGAACACCTACTGTGTGCCAAGGTCTCCATGGGGGTTTTACAGCAATAATTGCATTTTAACCATCTATGGGGTTTGAACTTTTGTCATCGTTTTACAGATGCAGAAACTAGGCTTGGAGAAATAAATCAAGGTCATGAAGTAAGTAAGAAGTAGAGAGGATTCCAACTCAAGTCTGATGGACTCCATAGTCTACTCTGTTACAACTCTAGAAAAGTTTCACAGTACCTGCAAGATGACTAGTTATTTTCTTCTCCTGGACATTGTGAAACTAGGGGAGCTACAGTTTAGCCTAAGTGTAGGTTTTAGTGGTTCTTAAATATGTAGGCAGAGATCAAATATATCCTGGCCAGGTTTCAGATGGTTTTGCTTTCAGGAGCATTGAGCTTTCCATAGAGAAATTCAAATAAATGATTCTCACCAATGTCAACATTGGATAAGAACTGGAGATATTCTAAAATTCTGCCACATGCTGGCCTTTTGTCTTTGAACAATGCAAATCAAAAACAAAAAATCAGTGTCAGAAACACAGAGCTGTGGGAGATACTACCTTAAGGCACTTAGGAGATTTAGCCAAACCTTATAGTTGTCTGAGTAGCCTTAGTCTAAAATTTCAATCCCTTCTGATCTCAAATGGGGGTGTGGCTCTCTGCGGACTGAGTGGAAACTTGACATTTGGAAGGGGTTTGTGAGGAACCCATGTTCAGGGAAGGTATACTGACTCCTTCCAGGTGCTCTTCACAAAGCACGTTGCCAACCCACAAGGCCATAATTCTGGTGACACGCATTATTTTAGACACTCTTCTTTGTTCACTCATTCAACCACAACTCTTCTTTTTGGGCTGCAGCAATTCTGTTCACAAATTAGTCACACAAACCATTTTCGATGACATCCCACTGAAAACAATGAACCCTTTATGAACAACTCTGGATCCAAGGTTCCTGTGACCTCATGTGAACTTGTGTGGGCCTGAAGGAATGGATTACTTTATTAGCAAGATCGATTTTTCACTTTCTGGTTCTTTAATAAATTAGACATTTATTAAGGACCTACTATGTGTTTGGCACTGTGCTCTGCACTGAGAATGCAAAGAAAATAAATAAGACAGCACTTCTGTCTACATGGAATCAAAATCTAACTGAACAAATTGGACACATAGCCAGGAAAGGTAATAAGGTGCTATCAGAAGTCAGATTAAAATAGCTCTCTATGTCTAATGCTTGAAAATATGAGCAAGAAAATAAATTGCTGCAGTAGTGCATTATCATTCAAAGTGTAAAATAAACAAATGTAAGCCCATGTTGATATAAATGAATGATTGAATTAATAAATGAGAAATGACAAAGTTTCCACATAGCAGAATTCTCACTGATAATATGAAAGCAACGAAAGTAAAAAAAAATCACTATAGTGATAAAAGTTGCAGGTCAGACTTTAAGGAGAAAGCATATTTGCATAGTCTCACGGTAGTCATCAATATATTTATAAGTTACTCTTGTGATTATAACAAACATGTGCAAGCTTTTGGATACTCTTCTATCTAAGAAGAGGGATTTAATTCTTCTCTTCAGTGTGGGCAGAATTTAGTGACTCACTTATAATAGGTACAATATAGAAAGGAAAAAATAATAACTTCACACTGAAGAAATATGATATTCTGAAAAGGACCTGACCAGTACTCTTCAAATGTGTCAAGGTTATGAAAAACAAAGAAAGACCAAAAAAACTATTCCAGATTGGAAGAGACTAAGGTGACATGACAGCTAGATGCATTGTAGAATCTTAGATTAGATCCTGGAACAGAAAAAGAATTTTTGATGGAAAAATAAGTGAGATCCAAGTAAAGTCTGCATTTTAGTTAATAGTGTTGAAACAATGTTAATTTGTTAGTTTTAATAAATGTACAGTGATTTCATAGGACTTTAACATTGGAGAAATTTGAGTAAAAGATTTATGGAAACTGTTTTCTTTGTTACTCTTCTGTAAATGTGAAAGTTTCTCAGAATAAAAAGTTTACAAATGTGTAAAAAATTAAGCCAGTGTTTCATTATTACTGGAGGAGTTATCAAAGGAGGTGAATCTTGAATTAAACCTTGAAAGAAAAGCAGATGTTGGCAAGGTAGGCAGGAAGAGGGAGACTTTTCTGGAACAGTGAGCCTCTTGGAAAAGCAATGGAGGTATAAAATACATAAGCAGTTTGGTGCAACAAATTACTGTATTTGCAGGATTGAGAATTTCTATCTATGGCACACATTGTCCTGAATTTCCAGCCCTAAGAGGAATCTTCTTTCTTCAAAGTTAAATTCAGCATACCAAGATGTATGTTGAATTTCCCAGTTCATTTCAATTTCTCTGCTGAGTATTTTTCTTCCTCTAACAGTGTTTGTTCACTGATACCAAGCTGTCATTCTGGTGAGCAGAGATACTGTACTTGTGTGAGAAATTAAAATGAACAGAGCTAATGATGAAGTTTTATTTATAATTTGAATGGTCTCTGTTGAATATAACAGTCACGTTAGTAAGCTAACTCCTAATGTCCTCAAACAACAATAAAAGGCTCCCAATTATAATGGCCTGTTTGTTAGACAGATGTTGCAAGGACAACCTTAGTTTTGGGAATAGACTGAATGAGGAGACGAAACCAGGAATGAAGTCCAAAACAAATGACATGTTACAGACTCGCTTGTGCCTTTGGGGTACTCCTCTCACCCTTCCAGCCCAACCCAGGCCTTTTTCCTTTCCCAAGCACACCTAAATGAGATATTGATAGGGAACATAAATGTCAGGTAAGGAACAGAACCCCTATCTTTGGAAATTGAGAGTAGAGCATTCACTGCTAGAGGTGTAAGTGGGAAATAATCCAGACAAAGACAGACAGGGCTAGGTGAGAGGAGGATGCTCTCTCCTGTAACAACTCCTAGATGGCTTCTGAGCAAGCACAACCATGTGTCGCACCAGGGCAATTTTAGGCCCCTCTTCTCCTTAAAGAGGGGCACATAACCCATGTCTTATTCTCTCTAAAAAAATGCTAGAAGTAGACAAATCATGATTAGTGAAGTGAGAGAAGCAATGATAAAACTAGGTTTTAGGGAGCTAGAAAATGGAATGAAGGTGTTGGTCTTGGGACCACCTCTATGACACTGCCTTGTTCTTCACAGAGCCAGGCCAAGGTTCCTTTCTTCTGAGAGTAGGGAATTGGAACAGAGCACTTAGAGCTAAGGGCTGCATTGGAGGCTTGCCGCTTCAGCAGGAGAAAGCAATGGCAGACAAGAGAGAGTACAGTGAAATACTAGGAAAAGAAGACAAGGCAGTTAGTGCAGGCAGAGAGCCTGGACAGGACCAGACCACCTCTGTCCCTGAAGAAGGTTGATTCCAACTTCCTTGTACTGCTTGCTCCCAATTGCAATCACACTACTGCCTTAGTCAAATCTTTTGTAAAAGAACATTTGTTTTTGCTATGTATTCCTTTGGAAAGAAATGACTAAATCTGCACTCACGTATATGTGGTGTAGGAAAGGGTCAGTCACTGAATTTGGTACATATCTGCAAGGATAATTTAGAGGCATCAAGGAAGGCCTCTTCACACAGTGTGTTGGCTGAAAGGTATTTATGTTGGTGTTTAGCAAGAGTATTCTAGGCACAAACAGAAAGCAAGCATAAAGACCTCAAAAAGCTTGTTTACCTGACGCATTTATGAAACAGTAAAAAGCCACCATGGCAAAAGTGGTAGGAAGAAAAAGGAGAATGGAATGAGAACAAAGAAATAGCCAGGGAACAGATCTTGTAGAATATAAGTCTTTGCTAGGGCTTTGGCTTATATTCGCAACCAAATGAGAAGGGATGAGAGATTTTTGATCAGAGGGGTAACGTGATTTGATTTACATTGTTAAAAGATCTCGCTGACTTTTGTGTGGGTAAAATGCACGAAGACTATTTAGGAGGCTACTGTGGGAGGTCATTTGACCTCACCTAAGTTGAATAGTCTGCTAGGATTTTAGAAACAGTTTAGAATCTAGTGCCAAAATATCTGCTTCTATTTTTTAATCTAAAAATGGCAAGAGTTCATGATTTTTTGGTTACTACTGTATGTAACTCCATTATACCATTCTAAATTGTATCTACAGTGAATCCAGGGATGAAGGCTGATAAACATTAGGTTAAAAAATTAAGAGAACTTTATAATAAATGTATTTGCTTGATAAAGAGACAAAGCTAGATGAGTTGTAGTGGGAGAAAAGCATTTTTTCACTGCTTTAGACAGGATCAAGTTATATACTTTTCTGAATGTCACCACCACTTTAGATAGCATTTCATAGTGTCTCAGGCTCAGTGTCCAAAAAGAACTCTCAATAAGTTCCTCAAACCTTCTTTCTCCCCTTTTTCCTAATCCTAGTAAATGAAATGTCAATCTATGCGATAACAAGGGTAACAAATGCTATGTTTCCCTTCTTAACACATTGACTCCATGATCAATTCTGGTGCTGGATACCACTGAATCATTTCTGAATTCTAATCATTCATTTTTTCCTGTACCACACTTCTCTCATTCAGGTTGGCATCGTTTCTTCTTTGAACCATAACAATTCATCCCTCTCTGGCCATCCAGTTGCTAGCTCTTCATGCTCAATTATATTTTTGTCCTGCAGTCAGAAGAGTTATTCTAAAATGAATACCTAGGTCACATGCAGTTCTTCACTGCCCTCAATTCCTCATTGATGTATATGATCCTTAGGGATTGGGGCTGTATTTGGCTCCATAGTTTCATGTCTTGCAACACCACTCTCTCTCTACGAGTTCTCTCTAGGCATACTCTGTCACCTTAAGCAAACGTGACAGCTTTATATGTCAACTTGGCTAGGTCACAGTGCCCAGACACTTAGTCAAACAATATTCTAGAGGTTTCTGAGATGGTAAATTTTAGATGTGGTTAACATATAAATCAGTGAACTTTGAGTGAAGCAGAATAGCCTTTATAATGTGAATCATTCTCATCTAAGTAGTTGAAGACTTTAATAGAAAAGATTGCGCCTTCATGAGAAAGAAGAAATTTTGCCAGCAGATTGCTTTCAGCTCAAATTGCAACACCAATTTTTCTCTGGGTCCCTGCTCCCTGGCCCATTAGATTTAGAAAATTTAGACTTGGCAGTCTTAGCAATTGTCTGAGTCAGTTTCTTAAAACCTCTCTCTCTCTCTCTCTCTCTCTCTCTCTCTCTCTCTCTCTCTCTCTCTCTCTCTCTCTCTCTCTCTCCACAAGACACATACACATAGATCACCTATATATTGCTTCCTTGTTTTCCAGGGATGACTCTGTACAGACACTAAAATCCATGAATGCTGAAGTGCCTTACAAAAAATGATGTTGTGTTTGCTTGGAACCCATCACATGTCTCCTCTCCTTGAAATTATCCTTTGCTTACTTTGTAAAGCCTAATGCAATGGAAGGGCTGTGTAAATAACTGTTACATTGTGTTATTTAGGGAACAATGACAAGACAACATCTGTAGCTTCCAGTACAGGTGTACTGTAGGCCTCCCTCTATAGTAGGAGAGGAGAGACAAGGCTAATGGTACTCACACAAGTGCAGGGGTGAGTCAGGATCTGTGAAGAGTGGGGAGGGACTGCAGCAGACTTTAGCTGCCTGTAACTCTATCTGCCTCAGCCCAGTATAGTGCTTGGTGCACAAACAGGTCAAATTTTGCTTCATGGAGTTCCCTGGAATTAAAAACAAAAACAATCAATCAGTAATTTGTTGAACCCTTTAATACGGAGCTTGCAAATATGGAGAGCTGATTGTATGTACACATGCATGCTACTACTTTACTGGATCTGTTTCTCTGGGAAATCCTAACACAAATAGCAACCCAAACAGATTTTGTTGCTAGGCCTTTGTGCTTTCTTTCCTAAATACTAATTACTAGGAGTGTTATTTTATCTTCCTACTCCTGTTTCCATTGGTAAATGCATGTTTACTTCAAGATTCTAGTAATATATTTGTTTGCTTGTTTATTTTGCTTAGTTTTAGTATGCTTTGGGTTTTTTTTTTCTTTTTTGACAGTACTGAGTATTGAACTCAGCATTTTCACTAAAAAAATCTAGCCTCTTTTTATATGTATTTTATTTTTGGGACAAAATCTCAATAAGTCTTTAAATTGCCCCGGTTGGGCTAGAGCTTACGATACTTCTGCCTCAGCTACTCAGAGAGATGGGATTACAAACTCACACCACTATGCCCAGCATATTTTTTCATCTTTTCTGTCAATTTCCTTCATTCTCCTCTTGTCATGGAATTCAAGCTTACAATCTTTGTGCTTGCAAGGCACCCTGGCACCACCACCAAATCTCCCTTCACAATCCATTGCTCCTACCCATTTGCCTTTCTCAGTAAATTGTGAGACTGGTGAGGGCAGGGACCGCATCTTAGAGCATGCCTAGCACCTAGTATAGAACTTGGTACATAGTAGACCTTTAGGGTCTGTGTAGGAACCATTCATCTCTTTCACTAAGGTTTAAAGTGATTTGTGAAGCAGCACTTGAAAACGAATACAGGAACCATGGCACAGATGCTGGAATAAATGTCAGAGAAATGGAGCCCATCCTGATTCAGAGAGCTTCTGCAGTCAAATGAGACTGACACTGCGTACTTTTTTTTCTAGTTGAATCCATTGTTTTCATCCACTGATGAATTCTGAATATCAGTCTGATTTGTGCATGACGGTGACTGTAGATTCACACAGGAGTTTTAGCTGTGGCACCTCTGAGATGAGTTGAGCAGTGAATTTACAACAGACAAGGTGGTCACAGAGGCCAGCTAGAGTATAGAATCGGGGACTGGCCTGGGAGCATGAGGACCTGGGTTTCATCTCTGTCTATGCTTGTGACCATGCCAGTCGCTGAGCCTTTCTGATTCTGAATTTCTTCATTTACTGAAGGTGAAGAAGGTTTCAAGCCCAAGAGTACCATGGTCAAACTTGTATTTTGGCAGAAGAACCCACAGTGAATTGGAGGAGGTTAGAAGTGGAAGTTACATCAGGTAATACGTTGAAAGGCTAGGGGTGATCTCAAAGGCTCAAATAGGGAGAATGAGGACGGCTGTGCATGGCTGTTCACTGCACAGAGGTATCTGACTGAAGGGGTAAATGGAAGCTGAAATCCAGGCCACGCTCTGATTCCCTTGTCTGTGTCTTGGCGAGAGCCTTTGCCCTTCTGAAGAAAGACAGTGTGACTTCTTTACACTTAAATTAAGAAAACTGCCTCTGTCTGTAGAAGAACAAAGGCCTTTTCTTTCCCTACTAAAAATTAGCAAAAAGAGAAACTGTTTCTTATTTAATATTATATTCCCAGCAAGTAGCAAAATGTCTGCCACATATTATGAACTTGAGACATATTTTTGAACGAATGAATGAATGAGTGAATAGAACTCAGAATACAGATGTCAAAAGGGATTTAAATTATCCTGTCTAATTCCGTTATTAAAATTCTAAGAAAAATGGACCCACAGAGAGTAAGTAACTGATGAAAATCACATAGCTTCTAAAAATTAAAGCAGGCTTAGGAAAAAAATTCCCTTTCTCTCTATCTCTGTTCTATTTTCCTACACTGGCCCTAGACTTATTATCTCTTAAATATACAACCAAACAGACAGGTACTTCTCTTGAAGGAATTTTCAATTTATAAATCTCTGTTCAAATGCTTTCCTTCCCTATTTTCTGGCAAGTACCATCTGTCGACTGATATTTTATGTGAATGGAATAACAGAAGGTTTGTGCTCTTTGGAAAGTGTTAGAAGTTAATACTTCCCGCTGTGATCCATATTTGCTTGCTTAAAGAGAAAAACTCTTTTTCAGCATGAATAAGGAAAACAGCAACTCAAAGCTTAACTAATTCATTTGTAAACTGTGGTGTAGTTCAAGGTTTCTTTGATTCTCCTGAAACTTTTGTGGATGCATGACCTGACTGGTTTTTAAATAACTCCATCCCTTAAAAGACATTATAACAAGGGGTTGATAACATTCTCAGCTTTGAAACTGTCCAAGAATATCCAAGAGAAGAATGAATGATTTGGACTCAATAAAAATTAAGCATCTGTGTACAAACAAAATGATTGAAATTATGAGGCAAAAATCAGAAAAGAAGTAGCAGTGAGTGTAACAAAGGGTTAATATCGATATACTCTAAAAGGCTCATACAAAGGTTGATGAGAAAAATATTAAGACATTCAATAAGTAAGTGGGTAATGAAGACAAACAACTTATGAAAGGAAAGCTATTAGTAAACAAACGCACAGGAAAACTTTCAAACCCTCCAGCAATCAAAGAAATAAAGAGAACATTAATGATGTGCCTTTTGTAGTTATTAAATTAGCCAAAGCTAAAATGTTATTGATCAATCATGATACTCACGAAGTTGCCAAGTTGCCACATGTCTCTGTCTCTGGTGGCAGAGTGGATTGGAACAAACATTTTGGATTTGGGCATGTGTACCCTTTCATCGAACAATCCTACTTCTGAGAATTTAACCACAGGAAATAATCCAAAAAAGAGGAGAAATAAATTATAGTCATTATAATGTCTATTTGCATATAAACCTGTGTAGAAAAATAAACCTACTAAATATTTAATAAAAGTGGGTTATCTAGCAAAGCAGCGATATTATGCAGTCATTATAATTATGATTTACAAGAAAATGTAAATGATACAGAAAATGTTCATGATATAAAAAGTGAAAAAAGGAAAAAAATAAGATTGTAGCCACGGTACAATCACAGGTATGAAAAAATAATATTTTGTAGGGGAGTGGATCTTATGCTTCTGCCCTCATTTCCCTTGAGATTTGACTTCATTCCCAGGAGAAATTAGTATCAGGGAAACATTTTAAGAGCTCTTCATTGTTTTACTTTTTTCTCTCCAAAGAAAAATGATTTATATGATTAACAAGATAGGGGAAAATGTTATTAGACACATGCATGTGTTTCTTGTTTGCTTTACTTTTGAGGGCTCTTGCTCATCTTTCTATTGTTGCTTCCATAAATGTCAGAGACAGCTGGATCAGGTCTACCTGCTATGAACAGCATCGGAAGTCTCTCTCTTTTTTGGCCCTCTGCCTCTTGCTCACTCAAGGTGTTCCATGTGGCTAGCTGAAGCAAAGCCTGGTCTATAGAACCATCTCACCCCATATGTACATTCTTGGCTGTAGACCTGAGAGGTGGTAGTCTGGTACAAATCTCTTCTTACAATCCAGTTTTCACTTGGCTCTTCTATTTCTCAGCTTCTTTCAGAATAAAAGACAAAGAAAAGTCTTAGGTAATGAGATCCTGCCATCCTCAACCTAGATGTTTATGGGTCTAGAAAGGAATTCAGCAAATGATGCACATGAATTTATTGAGTATATATGTGTGCATATATATATATGTATATATATATATATATATATATATATATATATGCTTTCTTTCATTTGGCTTTCTAATTATCTTGTTTGAGATATGAGCAACTCCAAATCCATCACAGGGACTCAAACTGGACCAATAAGCTCTTTTCCCTAGCATTTTAAAAGCGAGAATGAGACTGATGTACAATGAGAGACAGACTGTAATCATAAAGAAAAAACCAGTATATTCAAGAGGTTCTAAAAGTTCTTGTTCCAATCAATGCTGACCATCAGGTATACCACTCCTTCTATATTCAGTAACCTAAACCAAAGATTTTCACTTTTGCATATGCTGGCTTTAATTGGAGTCAGCTTATAATTTTGACTATTGTGATCACATACAAATCTGTTAAAATGAATTCCATCAAGACTTGCTCATGGGTTGGGCAGGGTTATGTTGTAATCTACGTGGGTTGCTGTTGCTGTAACAGAATACTATAGACTGAGTTGTTTAAATATTAGAAATGTACTCCTGATAGCTCTGATGTCTGGTAAGGCCTAACATCCTGGTTTGCAGATGTCATCTACTCTCTGTAACTGCATATGGAAGAAGAGAGGGAGAGACAGACAGAGAGAGAAGGAGAGAGAGAGAGAGAGAGAGAGAGAGAGAGAGATCATATTTCTCATGTTTTTTCTCACTAGGTACAAATTTCATTTTTGAGGGCTCCACCATCATGATATAATCAACTCTCAAAGGCCTCACTTGGAAACAGTCTCATACTGGGAATTTGGGCTTTGACACATGAATTTGCTTTGCTGTTGTTGTTGTTGTTGCTGTTGTTGTTTAGGGCATGGGATTCAGTTTGTAGTACACTGATTTTGTGGCTATAATGAACTTTTCTTAATTCTCATTCCAAGCTTACTTAGGAAGGTTGCAGTGAAGCATGTTATTGAATTTAATATCTCTCAAAGAAAGCCTGCTCTGCATACATAACATAAGAAGTCGTATTTTAAATAATCTTGACATCAAGTGTTTTTTTTCAAAAGATTAAATCAAAATTGTTCAAAATCATTCACTGCTGTATCTCATCAACTCTGTTAGAATCACAGCAGGTATGAATGAGTAGAAAATTCATGAATTGTGCATTGCTTTATCTCTTTCCCCACGGCTAATTGTTTGCTTTATTTTTTTCTCAAAGCACAGTGATATATGGTGAGTCTCACATCTTGATGAGAACCCAAAAGAAAATTTTCAACATGGGTAAAATTATACAAAGCCACAGAACTTGTTTCTTTTTCTCCCTACTAACCCTCATCAAGACAAGAGTTTGGAGAAATTAGCATGAACAGTGAGCTCTGGGAATAAATATGTCATCAGAGTTTAGGCATTTGTTGACTATGCTTCCCATGGAGAACATCATCTAGAGTTGAGCTTTAGCTATTACAGAGCACAAAGTGTGTATACGTTAACTTTAAATTTTGCACCTGAAGACAGCATTCTTTCTCTTTTTGGAGTTGAGTTGGTTTTTACCAAACATTTCAGGTAAACCCTTGAGATGACTATAAATATTTATTTTGCATTAAATCAAATTCCGTATATTGTAAATATTATTTGAGAATAAAGAGAATATTGGTGATGGCCAGAACCTCCAGAACTAGTTAATGTTATCAGATATAAAATGACATAAATTCTTCCAGCACTCTCATTTTTTAAACCAATGGGCTTAGGTACCAAAGAATTTCTTAGATGTCTTGGAATGAGAAAAAGCAACACTTAGATATCTATCCCTCAATGTCTCTTTGAAAGATGCCTTCCGATGCAAGTGGTATTTCCTTCTCCTTTCCATGATTGCTTCATTAAATAACAAATCAAGATATACTTTTTCCTCTACTACACCTCCTTCCAGAAATATAAAACCAACTTTAAGCCACTCTGCAGAACTTTGACTATCCTGTTTTATATTCCTCATAGATCTTATGCTTTTACTGAAGATTGAAGGGCAAGTATTATCCCTCTAGATAGTATGTGCATGAGGGAACACAGGCTAATCAAAAAACACAGACACTGTCTTTGACTCTGGCTACCAGTGAACAGAGGTATTCCAAGAAGCATGAGGCAAAGTGTTGGTGTTTCACATAAAAGGTCCTGGAAAATTCCTTAACTTGGCAAAGGCTGTCATTTGCTTAAAATCAGACAAATGTGGCCAAGAAAATTAGTAAGCCTTTATATTGTATGAATATGCAGAAACACACAAAATGAGTTTGCCGGTTACGGACATTAGAAACTGATTAGTTTTCATCATGGCCTAATTATTTGTATATAAATTTAACAGTTTATAAATCATTTTCTTTATAATTCAGTAAAATCATCAGTCCATAATTTGTCTGCTAATATTCATAGTAAAACTCTTTACAATGTTTACATATACTCATTGTCTCTCCTTCGCCTTCCATTGTCTTCTCAAACAATAGACTTGACGTGGGGTGTGGTAGTGCACACCTGTAATTCACGAGGCTGAGGCAGGAGGATTGCCACAAGTTCAATGTCAGCCTGGGTGACATAATGAGTTCAAGGCCAACCTGAACTATATAGTGAAACCGTGCTTGAAAACAAAACAAAACAACAACAACAACAACAACAACAAAAACCAGTAGGATTCACCAAGCATTTTCCAGTGACTACCGTTATTGTATGTTTCAGGAACTTCTGTGTGACTAGGGCTGTAATCCAGTTCTCAGGCTTGATATGGTTCATTGCTCCACCCACCTCACTCTATAACACTTCCTTTTGAAACGCCATTTTTTTTTGTTCTTCTTTCTACCTCTTCATCTAATGAGCTGTCCCTTCTCAGGCTTTGTTTGGGGGGAAGGGTCCTCCTAATGTAGTTGTAATCCATGTTCGATCTTTGGACTCCTCTTCTCTATCCATCCTCTCACTTTTAAAGGTTGACTTTTTTAGGCAGGTGAGAAACAGGGTCTTGCTAAGTTGCCTGGGCATCCTGGAGTTGCAATTCTTTTGCTTCAGAGTTTTAAGTATCTGGGATTACAGATGTGCACCACCATGCCTGGCTCAGTAATTGATCTTTTCCATCTCCGTGTCTTCAAAAACCACTTACACGCTAAAATTTCCAAGTCTATCTCTCTGTATCTGAACATTCTTTTAAAAGTACCTGGTGCACATATTCAACTGCTGCTTCAACTCTTCCACTTAAATATCTAATGAGAATGTCAACTTGCGTATGTCTCCAAGATCTTGTAATTCTTCTCCCAAACTCTGCTCTCACAGTTTTCCTTATCCAAGTTAATATTAATTCAAACTTTTGACTTGTTCAGCCTAAGACCTCAGAATCATCCTTGACAAGTTTCCCTTTCACAACATCTCCAATCTACCAAGAAACTGTGTTTGCTCTACCTCTCGAATACATTCCAAATCTGTTCACGTTTCACTGTGTATGTCTTCGTGATCTGGGACGAAGCCAACATAATTTCTTCCTTGGGTTATCGCAGTAGCTTTCTGACTGCTCTCTGTTTCTACCCTCTTCCTCTACAGTCTTTTCACTGAGTAGCAGTCATCCTCTTCAAAATGTAAACAAATCACTATTTTCCTTAAACCTTCAATAACTTCACAACATACTTAAAATAAAATCCAAACTTCTTGCCAGGAACCAGGAGACCTTCTATGATCAACCCGTATGACTTACTGCTCTTGGCTTTCCTTAGTCTGCCCTAGCCTTTTCTCTGTACTACCAATATATTGAGCACTTTCAGTTTAGAATCTTCATACTTTCTGTCTCCTGCCTAGAATAGTCTTCCCCAAGTCTTGACCTGGCTGGATTTTTTATTTCATTCCTATATACACTTTTAAGTCTCTTTCTCAAAAAAATCTTCCTGAAACATTGTATTAAACTTAGGTCATTCATCCTCTTTATCTTCCTCTATTTCCTTTTTCCTTTTTTCCATAAAACATGAAACCCTGAAATTATGCATTCTATTATTTATTTACACACATATTGGCTGTCTCTCTACATTGAATATATACCCCTTGAAGGCAAGGGCTTTTACTTGTTCACTTTGGCATCTCTCGTGCTTAGAGTATAATAGGTACTCTTTAATACCTGTAAGGTATATTATTCAAAATGAATTAAATATGCAAATAAAAGCTAATAAAAATTTTATTTTATAAAAGTGAACACTGAGGCATGAGAAGGTAAATAAGTTGTCCAAGGTCACAGAGACAGTTAGGGTTTGAAGTCTTGTCTCCATTGCATTTATATGGCTGAAATTACTCATGCTCATGTGCAGTGCTTGAACAGAAAACCTCTGAGAGGAACTTTTTTATATATACCAGCAATATACTGCATAGTGCAAGGCACAGCCCAGCAAACTAGCTCGCAGTAAATTTCTAATGCATATGCTGATAGATGAGATTTAATACTTAGTTTTACAAAGATAGGCAGGACACTGAACCTAAATTTCAGCTAATAATGATTGAATTTCTCTTTAGACAACATGCTTCTTCTTTTTTAACATGGGTTGATAACAACTCATCTCCTTGTATTGTCCATTACTCAACAAGGAGTTAGAGAAATGAAACTTGCATCCTTGCTGCTGCCTTCTGTAAATGCAAATGAGGTTCAGACATCCAGGATTGCACGTTAAATTGACTTTTTAAAAATAGGGACTGACAACTTTAATAATTTAAGGCATAAATATCTCTATCTTCCCATGGGCCTTTTTTAATCTTTGGAGATTAGGATATAAATCATATCTTTGGTACAAAGTAAACTTGCTTTAATTATGATTTTTTGTAGGTAGCTCTGCCTCACAACATATTAGTACTAAAGCCTTTTTTCTTTTTGCTTGGCAAAAGATGCTGTGTAGTCCCCGATCTGTACTGTAATCTAGAAAAATAAAAGCTTTTTGCAAATAATTTCTCTTTCTCTTCACCAGAATGAGATCATACCATTTCTGATTTATTCTAATGTATTTATTTGGATTTTAGTTCTTGAACTTTAATGATTTTTCCCTTTGAATATGAATACCCAAAGCCAGGGTTTCCTGCACCCCCTCAACCAAAATAACTCACTCATTGAAGTGCCTGTACAACCCACAGGGATAAGTTCTATCCATGGTGCCTTGATACTGTGAATACTGAAAAGGAATCACTTGTATCTTATTTGGTTATTTACAACACACCAGACACTTTGCTTAGTGCTTTACACTGATTATCCTGTGAATCCTCACAACAATAATCTCAGGTAGGAACCATTACTATCCCTATTTGACAAATGGAAACACACGGGCAGAATCTTCAGTTCTCCTCATGAAATTAATCAGTGAAGAAGTTTGTGAGCTAAAAGGTGGATAGTAGCATGTTTCCTCCAAGATCAATCCCTTTCACAGGACAAAGCTAGCCACCTTTATTGAGGAAAGCAGGAACATAAAAGTTGTGTAAAGAGAGAACCCCAGGGTCTTTTAAATGGACTACCCACTGGAGGCATGAAGTCAAATTTCCTATCTTTGGAGGGCTCCAGGATTATCTGAATGTACTTTCACAAATTGTGTTGCCCTTGGAGCTCATAATCAGTTGTATCTTTTGCTTTAAAGCAGAGCACTTAGGAGTTCAAGAGTAAGAAGAGATCTTGTTTCTCTTAGCTTTCCATTTCTATTACAAATTACCTGGAATAATCAACTTTTTAAAAAAGAAAGTTTATTTTGAGTCACCGTTTGGAGATTTCATTCCATGGCCAGTTGGCCTCCTTGCTTTTGGGCCTATGGTGAGGAAGTACATCATGTTGGAGGCATGTGACTGAACAAGTTGCTCACCTTGTGGTAGCCACTAAGCAAAGGAGAGGGGAAGAGGTGCTGCAGTACTGAGATACTCTTCAAAAATATGCCTAATCTCCTCCCACCAGACCCCACCTCTTAAAAATTCCACCACCTCCCAACAATGTGAAGCTGAGAACTATACCTTTAACACACAGCTAGCCTTTTGCGGTACATCCAGATCTGAACTATAGTAGACCCATATTTGAGCCCTTAGGCAGATTGCATAACTTCTGTGGCTCTATTTGTTTGTCTGCAAAATGGAAATACAATTAGTGCTGGCTTCACAGAATTATTGTGAGAGTTAAATGAACTGATTCTTGTGCCTCACACATAATGCAACTAGTGGTGCTGCCTCCTATATGCAGGATTCTGTTTTATCTTTGGCACTTGCCAGCTATGTGGCTAGAAAAATCTGTTCAGTTCTCCAAATCTTGGTTTCCTCATTTGTCAAATAGGGATCATAGCAGTTCCTACCTGGAATTATTGTTGTGGGGATTCACAGGACGATCAGTGTAAAGCACTAAGCAAAGTGTCTGGTGTGTTGTAAATAGCCAAATAAATGCTGGTGTCCTTGTTGTGTCCTCCTCTTTCTGACTAATGCACCTTCCCCCACTCAAGAATAAAGCTTTTGTTGAGGTGGGAAAATGGAGGCGTGAGGGAGAATCTGAGTGTGTACTAGGAATGGCTGTACACAGAGGAAGGTGAGGGTTTGATGAGGCACAAAGCATCACAACACAACCACATTGTTTGTTGGAAGAGATCACAATTCCATTTGAAGCATTAAAATACTTTTTTATTTCACATTGTGGAAGATGACAACATACACTCTTTAATCCTGTCTATATACAGTGTTAGATTTTCTCAAATGGAATACTCAGTCTACACACACTGAGAGTGTTTGATATTTATGCCATATACAGAAGAAAGGCTCAGTACTCCCTATAATAATCACAACTTTGAATTTAAAAGGGAATATAGAAGAACAAATAAAATGATTAGGCTTGAAAAAGTCCAATGCCCACAGTCATAACTGCCAATATTGTATATAATCTATTTAATACTTGGAAATTAAGAGCTGGAAATATTTGTGGTTTTGTCAGATATTGATGATCTAATTGTCTAGTCAAGTTTTTCAATAATTTTGACAATGTATACAATACTCGATAGAGTGAAAATTGTGCAGTGATCTAATCACTAACAGTTCTTGGGATGCTCGGATTTTAGAAATCTTGAATAATACAGTTTGTTAAAATAACATATTTTCATATGAGTGACAGAGAGTTTGATCTACTTAACTTCTATAAGGCCAAATGTAGAGTACTCAATTTCTATTTCTACTATTTCTTAAAGAATTTGTATTATAAATACCCGTCCTTGGCTGCTCAGATGCATTTATGGTATTGATTTTTACTGAGAGTAATTTTGTAGGAAGCAGACGATCCAACAAATTCAACTTTTTAAGTGGTTTTTGCTATTACTGTTTCTTGAACCCCAAGACTGGTTAGAAACAGAAAATCCAAAATAGAACAGACTCAGTTAGTTTAGGTAAAATTTAATTGGACCACAGCCCATGTCACAAATCACATGTCATAGCTTAGCAAATGCTCAAAATAATCTTGAGAGGTAACAAGGACTAATTTCAAATAGTTATTTAAATAGTAATAAACACGTGATGATATTCTGTTTACCTACATTTAATTCTTTCAGTTTTTTTCTGAGTTGTTTTGATATGAAAACAGAGGGTCTTATTTGGGGCATCTGATGACTGTGTTTTTTTTAATTTATTTTTTATATATATTTGTGAAGGATGTGAATGTTTTACCAGAAGACAAATGATAGCTGAAGTAGATATGTGTGGATTCTCAGAGTTAACAATAAACTCACTAGTGGTGATAAACTGTGGCTCCTAGTTTTTATTTTTAGAGGGGTTGTGATTGCTGTTTACAAGGAAATATCACACATTTATGAATGCTTTTTAGTGACTATCACTGATGTAGCCATTTAGAAAAGGCAGAAATATTTGTTACATATTTTATTTACACATTCCACTTTTTATTGCTAAATGATACGTGGTGTAGTGAATACATAATGGATGTAATACTGCCATCTCTTGGTTATGTAAATGAGGAACTCTATGGACATAATTCTCAGTATTCAAATTGGAAAAAGCAAGTGTTTAAAAGTCAACAAAGCCCTTTCTATTTTGGTTTAGCAAAGCCAGTTGTAAATAAATATCTATGCAAGTGTCTGTGCTTTAAAAGCCTCTATAAAATGTATTATCTATGCATTAAAAGAAATCTGTTCTCATAAAACAAAAGTAAAAGTGACATTTTGTTCCAAAGTATTCAAGAAAATAATGTTTAGACTTGAAATAGCTTTAGAATTGTTTAGTGTCCTTTATTCAATCAAGATGAAGTAATTTAATCTTTAAGTATAACCTGAAGCATAGAAATCCAATCATTTTCCTCTTTGTTCATTTTTTAAAGACCATTCATTCCTCATCTTCATCAATTTTAATCACTTTAGCAAGGTATTAGATAACCAGATTACAGATTAGAGAAACCAGCATTTTCTTATTAAGGAAGATCTAAAACTTTGACTGAAATCAAATTAAATGCCCCAGGACAAAAAGCTAGATAACTAATTTTTTTCTCTCTCATTCAGGCAGGGAGGAGATTATAAATATACAACATGCTGGGTAATCTTCCTATAGTTATGTGGACACTATAACCAATTACCTATTTTAACAAAGGAGGCAAGAACCAATCACAGTATTTCATCAGTACTGCTATCTGGATATAGTTTACTATTTTAGTAATGGTTCTCATATTTATCATACTTTATGTTTTACAGAGCCCCTCCACATCAACCCACACATCGAATGTTGTTTTGGTTGACAGTGGGAGCACCTAATGAGGTCATGAAGGACACATGTCCCTTTTGTCTATCAGATATTCAGTGGTGTCCTTATGGAATACTAATATCCTGTTGTCCAGACACAAAGGTTAACCCGGGGACACTGTAAACAGGATAGACGTGCACTTGGTGATTGGCGGAGGCACTAGGAATTGTCATATATGTCTGTTTGCCTGTTTCTCATGGCAACCAAACACTGGTCGAGGATCAAAGATGGTCTGTGACTTTAAAACAAATTATATTGTATATAAAACCTTACAACAATCAACTGCTCAAACCAAAAGACCTTAGGGACCAACCAGTCTAGGTTTCTTTTTATAAATACGTAAAAGGAAAGGTCTTGAAAAGAGATGTGTTTGGGTCACATAACAAGTGGCTAGAATAGCAGAACCACAAACTGGGTTCTCCAACTGCAAAGCCAGTGTTTCGCTAACCCTTACTCATCCTCTCTCCAGGAACTGTAAACAGCTCCAGGAATTCAGCCTGCACGTGTCTTCATTTAGAGAAGAAACTGAGAGGAGGTGCATTGGGGGTTGCTTTTCCTTCATTAGTGTCCTGATCCATGCAATCCTGTTAGTTTCGTAGATAGGGACACCTACCTTGTCAGGACGTAACTTCTTCTCAGTTTAGAAGCTAGTAGGTGTACCTCAAATAATAAAAAGAAGCTCAAAAACATGCCCCAGAACTCTGCATTGCTAATGGTGAAACTGACACTCCGAGGAGGAGGTACAGTCCCTTACATGAAGTTTTACAACAGGACTGCGGTCAAGTGGAGGCTGAGGCTTACTCTACAGCACTCTGACATCTGCATTACTGTGCTACATATCAACCGACAGGGCACTGAGGAGCAAGACATTCTTAAAAGTGAAAGAAAACTTGAAATTAGGGGGTGCTCCATAAATGCTCAAAAACCCTAGAGGGACCGTCATTGTATACACTGGAGGCTGGAAAAGGAGAGGAGCATTCACTTTCTTAAGTGGAATTTCCAACAAGTAGCATCCTTTCCTTCCTTCCAGTGTTCACAGTCACTGCCCTGAGAACTGAACCTGTGTCACAGTGAATTCAGGATATCCAAATAAGCTTGTGTTCAGTTGTGCTATGCTCTTCTGGCCCAATAATTAGCACCTGAATTCAAACTATGGGAAAAAAAAGATTATGTTTGCTAGGTCAACTCCCAGTTTACACAAGTCACAGAGAGGTATGGACAAGGCATTACAGATCACTCTTGTGAGGTAACAATTACTGAAACGGTTAAGATACAGGAAGGGATCTTCTTGTAATTTGGCACCCACACGGAGCTAGAAAGTGAAGTGCTCTGAACTTCAGGTAATGAAAGTCTCACTCAGTCAGTTAATGCCAGGCATTCTCATTTGCTTGGCAGCCAGCTGGAGAGAGGCCATGGGAGGCCAGCCAGAGAGCATTGCTTCCAATATGGGGGATAAAGCACACGGAGAAGCAGAAAAGGTGGCCTGTGAGGGTGCAGTGGGGGTTTGGTCCATTGTCCCAATCCTATGTGTTATCAGTATTACATTTAATGGTCTAGAGCAAGCAAGAGATAGAGGGAAATCACGGGCTGGGGGATGAAGGGAATGCTTTGAACAATGTATCATAGAGTTTTACATGGACCTCCTTGCCTTGTGTGTCTGTGGATGTGTGTTATGGTTTGCATGAAGTACTGTGAAGAAGATGGGAGCTATAGGGTTGTGTAGTGTATATGATGAGGGAGTAAGGAGAGGAATATTCTATTCAGCTAGAAGCAAAGGACGATGATTCAGTGTTTGGTACTGGAATGGCTGAGGGGCCCCAAGGGACCTCCTATTTGGGGTTTCGGAGACTCCAAGACAAGACAACGCCCTCAGTAGCAATTCTGGATCTTGCCTAGCTTATAAAACCACTCAAAATAATGAGAGCTACAATTTCTTGAGTATTTAAAATATGCCAGACATGGTGCTAAAGTCATTCTCTGAGTTTGTTTTACTGACGATGCAATAAAGTTGGTACTATGATCTATGATCGTCCCCTTTCTGTGAATGAGGAAACTGACAGAATATCTGAGTAACCTCCCTGAAGCCACCCAACTAGTAAATGGCACAGAAAGAATTAGAACCCAGGCTACTTGTCTACATAAATCCCGTGGGATTTTTTGCTCTTTTTTGCATCTATTCTCTATAAAATCTATCCCTTCTCTACCTAAGCTCACTTTTTCCCCAAGAACCTCAGCCCACTCCCTTTACAGATGAGAAAATGGGAGCCAAGAGAGCAAAAGTAGCTTGTGTTTGTCTTTGGTAGAGCCCACTGCTTACGTACACGTGAATCTTTTCTTTATCTTGGACAGCCACCCTCCCGTGAGCCTGTACACAATTCTGGTCTTGCTGCCGGTAGCAGCCTTTATTTTAGGTCTCGAGAAGAGCCAGTCTGAGTCCCTTTGTTATCTTGAAGGTAAAAGGAATCATTCCATTTTGTTTCTCTTTTGTCATTAATGTTGTGAATGAGGGTGTATTTTGCTTAATGCTGTGCACACACATACATTTCAAAGAGCTTCAATCTGTAGGCTTTGGAAAATCCGCGGTGAAAGCAAGTTTGAAACATCTAGTGAAACACCTCAGAGGATACTAATCCAGGTGGGTTATTGCCTTTTAAAAAGTAGCTGAAGTGCTAAGGCAAGATCTGTGATAAGATCAGAGGGTAAGCCTTAGGAATATGAAGATTCATTTAGGCATGGTTTCTGGTGCTATGACAAAGTGAAATGAAGCATAAAGAACCTTAAAACTGTTTTTTAACTTTTTATTTTATACTGTGTAGCCATGTGTATATGATAAAGAAAATAAGGCCACAGATATTTGATCAAAGTTTTTGACCATCTAAATGGTCAAATTGTATGCACTGCTTGAGTGCAGGAGTGATTGATGCACAAATTAGGCAAGGCTACCCACCTCCAGAAAGAACTGCATGGGTATAAAGTAGCTTTGGCAGATATCTACACTTTCCCGTAAATTTTTGAACCAGCATATGGCTCATCTAGTTGTCTAATAACTTGGCGATATAATATTTTAAGCAAAAGGCAAATTCTCAAATTGAATGAAACAGATATAAAGCCAAGCTTATAAATCAGATATGCACATTTTACTCTAGAAAATGTGACAAACGATCCTACAATTGAACTCACTGCATTCACCAGTGAATGAGCCAGCTTTCCAGAAAACTGTCAGAACAGCCACAGCGGATAGTCAGGAAGATATTTAAGAGTACAATCTTCAAAAAATGGCTAAGTTCCTCACTTCATACTGGCCAACAAGACAGAAGACTGGCAGTTCTGGCAGGTGCAGGCTTCTCTGGTTTAAACGTTATAGTGGCAAAAACTGCCCATAAGTGACTGGAAAAGGAAGAGAGAATGGTAGATTGACTGTCTTCTAATACATAAGAGAAATATCATTTTATAAATTTCTTTTATTCTTAAAAATGACAACTAGAATTTCATATCAGCTGTCAACAAACAGAACAGGCAAAATATCAAATATAAAACATTTAGAAGTTGAACAGATCAGCCCAAATTCCTCCCAAATATCTCCAGTTACACTCTAGTTAATCTTCCACTAAGCAGGAGGGCAATAGATTTGTAGCCCAAAGCTGAAGCTTCTGAGATCTTAAGCTCACATAAAATAATGAGAAGTACAAGACCTTGAAAATATCACAGTGATCAGTTGATTGCTTTGATAATTTCCTACATGAGATATCCCATTTATTTTCTGCAATATTTAATGCTTCTTTTTGCTCTATTTCTTTGTGCACTTAGTGAAACTTATGGTTATTTGCTTTTATAATCACAACCATTTATTCTGTTAATTAGGAAAAATTTTATCTAATATGCATAGACATTGGAAATTTAAAAAAAATAACAAAATATTCTTACCCAAAAAAACTAGGATAGCATTTAAATGTTTTCAAATAACATTTTTTTTTCATTTGAGTCTCTCAAACACACTTTCAGGTATATGAGGCAGATGCTACTGTTTCTACCTTATAGATAAAGAACTGGAGTCTAAATATACTCTGTTTTATTAAGATTGGCTTGTGTGTAGAAGAGCTAAATGAAACTCATGGCTGCTGATTTTCTCACTTTATACCTAAAATATGTCTGACAGCAAAGATGTTTGCAAAACAGTAGGTAATTCAAGGTGGTTTAATGACGGTCATTGGAGAGAAGGCTTCCACTGAACAAGGAAAACTGCCCATTCACCTTCCATTCTCTTTCACCTCACTATGGGGGCAATCTAGCAGAGGCTGGGAATTATTCATGTGAACACAGCTCCCCCTGGCTGCAGTGGGCCATGGCCCTATCCAAGTATAGCCTAATAAAAAAATATGAAACTGTGGGTCATTTCTTTTTCAAATAACATTAAGAATCCAAGATAGTAACAGTAGAGCACCCAACAAATTTCTGAATTCTTTCTCAGTGTAAGCCCTATCTGACCACACAGGCTATGAGTTAGGAAGATCACCCTGACCCACCAAGGACACAAGAGGCAGTTTCCATTTCATTAAGTATATAATAGAAAGAAATAAGCAGCATTAAGATAAAGATAAATAAATTTTCAGTAAAAGAAACAGAGGACATCTGTGTAAACACAATTGAGATTGACAAAATTGAGTGAATATGGTGCTGGATATGTAAAAATATATATAAAGAAATATTTGTTAAAGGATTGGTGGGGTGAAAGTTGTGTTTACTCCATTCACTAATCCCAACAACTATCATAATACAGAAAGAAGAGAAGACATAGCTTATGCAAGTAAGTTATTCCCCATGGGGAACTTGGGGCAATACCACTAAAGGAAGAGATAAGTTCATATTAGGTAAAATTAGCCAAAGTTTTGGCCAGGGCAGTGTCCCAGTGTGCCTACTTCCCTCAAGAGTCACACAATTAGGATCAGCTACAGAGTTATTCACACCCCACTGATTGCTACAGTCAAAGGTTCAGCAGCACTGCTGCTACTAATATAATATTAATTGGAGTTAGGGGTGAGATGCTAAATAAGAGGAACAAAAATAGCTTATTTCTCTTTCAAGATTGAAATCGAAGGTTAGTGTCTGTTAACAGCTCAGATACAAGAATATGGCTGATCTAAATTTGAAATCCTACTCTGCTGCTTAACTAAATTTGTGGTCTTTGGCAAGTTACTAATATTTCTAGTACTAATTTTCTTGTATATAAAATGAGGAAATTCCTATCTTATTCAGAAGCTGTAAGGAGTATATGAGAAAATTAGTAGATACAAATTGATTAACATGGTGCCTGGAATTCAGTAAGTATACAATAAAGGCAAGTACCATTTTGAATGAATTAAATAAGTGTCACAACTACTAGGAAGCAGATATTAAAGCCCATTTTAATCCATGTATGAGAAGTATAATGATTCTAAAAATATAAACAGTTTTTGTTTTTACAATGCCAAATCTTAGGTTTATAATATATAGGCTTATAACATTTATTTTCACAATTTATAGAAATTTTTAAGTATAGTTTAAGGAAAGTTTGAGGAGTCAGAGTAAAACTGAGTCAAAATGGCATTTTTATTTTTAACTGCATTTTACAACAACTTTGTTTTATGTGATTCAGTTTTCTATTAAAACACATTCATTTAATACATGAATTTTAATGACAGTTACATAAATGGCTGTAATGACAGTTATGTAAAGTAAGTCATATGTGAGAATTACATCTGTAAAGTAATACAGAAAATAAAAAAGAGTGGTATCATCAGGGACAAGAACTTATTTTTTCAAATTAACTTCACTGTTGTAAGATTGTTAATTTGGCAATAAATTGTATCTTAGGTATATTTAGGTTTAAAACAGGAAAAATATTCACTGGCATGTAAGACACTTTTTCTCATGCATAATTAAACAAAAAAATCAATATTCACCTTGTTCCTGTATTTCCTTTAAAACATGAAACTGGAAGAAAAGGTCAAATACCCCTAATCACTAAAGTCTGGTCTATTGATTTTAAGTAAACAATATCCTTTGATTTTTCACTTTTAAATATAATGCATCACTTTTCATAAATACCACGCCAAATACAAGGGTGTGAGTTATGCTCATTTCTTCTTCCCGAAATCCACATCTCCTGACTTTGGCTCCATACGTATATCTGACATGATTATTCCCCAATCATCACTAATACCAAGAATCCACAAGTGAAGACAAGTGAACATTGCTGAAAAACATTTTGAAAAACCTGTCCCTCTTGTCTTTCACTCACAAATCCTCAGTGGTACATGAAAGGCTATAGGATACAGCACAAATTCCTTATTTAATGTGTCATCTGTGGCCTTCTACTGTTGTGCTCCTCGTTGGTCAAAGTTATCCCCTACCATCTCCCAGAAAACTAGACTTTCTTTCTCTATTGTTTCCCTCAACTGACATTCTTTGTCTTCTCTTGTCCCTAGCAATTCTTTAAAGAACATCTTGAGACCATCATCCTGCAAGAAAGCCTTCCCTTTTCCTTCAGGGCCTCAGGACCTCTACCTTCTCCACTCTTCACACCTATATTCCTGCACAATCTTAGCTCTGAGCACTTGTTCCTGACACAGGCCTAGATCTCCACTTTGACATGGATGCTTTCTCTTCCAGTCAGCAGCAGAGGTGCTCAACGATGTTTTGTTGTTGGTGATAATGATGGCAGGACAAAAATTAATTTAAAAAATGGATAAACAGTCCTAATCCTGTCCCTTGCAGTGCCCCGGGTCCTGGCATGAAATTTCAGTTTAAAGCCTACAGTCCTGTACCTACCATGTTACTTGTAATAGTTCTCAAGTCACTTTCTCATATGTGTGCTTTCTAACAAGAATCTAAGCTCTCCAGAAGAAAGAATCTGAATGCTTTCTTTTCTTCACTTTGTGAAATATTGTACTTGGCAGAGTCAATCCAGAATTTCAGCCAAGGCTCCTTGCCCAAATAGCGATAAATGATCAAGAAGGGAGGCATGGGCAGCATCTGAAAGAGTGAGGCCAATAACCTAAGTCTTTAGACAGTCCTAAATTTGATTGTTTTCATTGGCAATGATTCATCCAGCAGTTTGGCACAAAAACATTTCCTTGCAAAATTGCAAAGTCCCTCCTTGTGGGCATGTGAGTGAGAGTCATCATAGCAATGGAATTTCTTTGGAATGCAAGGTATTGCATTTGAAATAAAATGTAATCTAGTCAGAAATTTATTTAATTAATGACAGTTTTCGAGAAGGAGTGAGATTGGAAGTAAGTTTGGAGAGGCAGTGTGCAGTGATGAGACCAGCCCCAGACTAGGAGCCAGGTAGCCTCTTCAGGGACTATATTCCCTTAAATACCTAGCCTTAGTTTTCTAGTCTGTAAAATAAGAAGGTTGGTCTTGTTAAAATTGTAGAATCTCAGAATTCTTAGGTGGCCTCTATCTGATACTATAATCCTCACTCCAACATCTTTATTAATGGAGCTTTAAGCTTCTGCTTGTATGGCTTCGGTGAAAGGACCCTCAAAACATAAGAGATCTATTTTATAATTCATGGAAAGTTTCACCTCCTCCAATGAAGTCCTTTCTAGCTACAAACCCTTAGAAATGGATGAAGTGATTGAGGTAGTCTGCAGAGTAGAGTGGAGACCACATCAGGCAATAGGCACAGGAGAATGAATCATGCAATGGAAAAGGAGAAAATAACTCTGAAAGAAGAAAGTTCATGAATGGGAAAGGGAAAAGACAAGGAAAGAGGAAGAAATAAATATCAGATATAACGCAGTGACTGTGAAAAAGCCTACAGCAATGTGGAACAGGATTTTTATTATTTGTTTTTCCTGAGAACCTGTAAAGATCAGCAGCCACAAGCAGGGTGAGCCATAAGGGTCCTCGGCAAGAACAACAGCTACTTCCACATCCCTTGCTTTCATAGTGTATCAGTGGACATATACCTGTTCCCAAAGAAATCTGAAACCTAGTTCAGAACTCCTTGTGTTGTATGTAAATTATCAGACTTGCTTCCTGTTGGGATTCTCTAATTTGGAAAAATATATAAATGAGTAAGAATTGTTAAATTGTCTAGCAAATTCAATTTCAGCAAAACTGCCATCACCCAACGTGCACCTTCCCAGCTTGATCAGTGGGCACTTGAGCTCACAGCAGTCATTTCATTCTGTCTTCATACTATCTTTTCTTTTTGTCATGGTTTCCATCAACCTGTTGATACCATCCCTGAGTCACTTGCCATTTGAATGTACACACCAGTAGTAAGGGGAGGGGGCAGTCTCTAGAGGTTCTGAGGGAAGAAACTCTGAATTGAAATATTTTCTACAGCATTTTGAACAGGGCTGCCTGGGAGGTGGTGGGGCTATGTAGATGTCAAGGACAGGGAGCTAAAATGAGGAAGGGAGTTCATATATATTGAATCTCTTCCTGCTATGTGCCAGGCACAGAGCTGAACGATGCATTTTCTTATTTGCTCTCTAAGAACTGCTTTAAGATGAGTGGGATTACCATCCCTGTTTTACATTCATTTCTTCAACACATATCATTGGTGACTTTCTGCTAAAGCCCATATGTAGATATCTTCCCCCAAAGCCTCATGAGATCATAGGTAGGTCTTTTGGGAGGTGACTAGATCACAGGGCCATGAGTTTTACGAATAGATTAGTTTGCTGATAAATTTATAGTTAACTGCAATTGGTGAAGTCTGCTTGGGAGAAGTGGTTAACTGAGGCCATGACTTGGAAGGGTCTATCTCCCTCCTTCCTTCCTTGATCTCTCTCTCTCTCTCTCTCTCTCTCTCTCTCTCTCTCTCTCTCTTTGTCTCTGCTTCCTGTTGCAATGCCATGAGCAAGCCTTTTCTGTCAAGTCCCTCTACCATGCAACCTTGTTTTGGGGCCAGCCAAATACAGACTGAAACCTCTACAAACTCAAATAACCTTTCCTCCTTTAACTTGTGGGTGTTCCCCAGGAATGAATAAACTAAGACAGATTTGGGTACCAGAGCAGTAGGATTGTTGCTATGACTACCTGACCATGTGGTTCACAAACCATTGGAACTGATTTATGGAAGGAGTTTGGAAAGTTTTGGGGATACTGACTGAAGAAGCAGCCTAGTATGCTGTATACTGAACTTAATGGGAGATTCCGGTCAAAGCTCAGAAGAAAAAAATCAGACTTTAAAAGACAGACAGAAAAGACCAGACTCAGAAAGTTTCGGTTGAGAACAAGGATTACATTGGCAGTTGGACTTTAGGCCATGTGTTTTATGCTCTGGTAGAAAAGTTTGTCTACATTTTGTTTGTGTTCTGAGACTTTGAGGGAGATTGAGATTAAGTGCAGTAGACTAATCTGGAGGAAATTTCAAGGCAACCAAACATTCAGGCTGCAGCTTGGATACTGCTGGGAGCTCTTAGCCAGTTGTACATTAAGAATCAAGAAAAAAAGAAGCCCAACTTTATGATTTAAAAATTTTGAGTTTGGCCAGAAATGAACTTCTGGTAGTTAGAGCCTACAAACTTGGAGTGGAGGAGAGTTTGGTTGTGAAAAATATTAGCATTAAAATGAAGCCAAGTATTCCACAACAGGACAATAAGAAAGGAGGCTTAAAGTTATCACAGGAAGCAGAAGGATGCCCTACTTCCAGGGCTCCATGTTGCAAAGGTGAAGACCTTTAGAACAGAGCTGGAGGCACTCTGATGCAGAAGGCCTAGAAAATTTATTTCCCTGGATTGAGTTTGCCATGCTTAGTAGTCCAGGTACTCAAAAGCCTCTGCAACTATCAGCAAGATGCAAAAGTGCTTGCCAGCTAGCATTAGACCTTGGCATCATCCATGTGGTAGTTTTCCAGGGAGGCAAGATGTAAGAGTTGTGAGTTAGGGAGGCTTTTGCCCACATTCTAAAAAAAGGCCTGGGGCATCAAGTAGTGTTCCCTTGAGAGGGTAGAGTGTGAAGCTATGAAAGTGAAAACAAAGATGCAGTGTAGACCCCAGGAAATTGGAGAAGCCAGGAAAATGCAATGTCTGGGGACAGCTAAAAAGAATAAGAAAAGTCAAGCAAGAAACCATGAGACCTGCAACCACGGGCAATGCCATATGCGGTTCACAGCTTGCCACAGCTTCCCCTTGTGTGCTGGACATGAAACTATAGGATCTCATGTTTCCCCTACAGGACTGGTTTTGTCTGTTTTTCCATTCTCTTTTAATCCTTCTGTTTAACCATTTTGAAATAAGAATGTGTATCCTGTGCCTTTGTATGTTGGAAGTGTTTGAATATCTTTTTTTTAATTTTTACAGGGGCTTGCAGCTGAGAGTTTGCCTTAGGTCTCAGAGGAGACTCTGGACTTGGACTTTGAAGCAGTGCTAAAATTCTTTGGAATTTGTCAACTCTTAGAAATGGGCTAAATTCACTTTGCATGAAAGAATGGGCATGAGTCTTTCAGGATCCAGTGGCAAAATACTGTGGTTTAGATCCACATTTCCCCCTAAAGACTTCTATGCTCATAGGTGGGCTTTGGGGAGGTGATTGGATTGTGGAGTCATGATACTCATCAGTGGACTTGCACACAGATGAGTATAGCTAAATGTGATTTGGGAGGTGGGTCTGGCATAGAAGGGTGTATCTCCCTCCCTCCTCCTTGATTTCTCTTCTCTCTGCTTTCCAGCACCATGCCACAAGACTACAATGCCCCTCTGCCCTATTGTCCTGACTTCGAGTTAGCAGACTATGGGCTGAAACTTCTACAAACTGGACTAAAATAATTCTTTTGTCCTTTACATTGTGAATGGGTATTGAGTACTGTGTTCCAGAGATGAAGAAAGTAATAAGACAACTTCTCTGATATAGAAAGCTAAATAATACAGGTAGAAACACTGCTGAGGAGTCATAAAGCAAGTACCTTTGTTATTTGCCCCATTCTCTGCTAAAACAAAAATAGAGAATATGTCATCAATGATAAGAAGGGTAAATACAGCTTTGTTTCCTATCTCCTGAAAGTGATAACACACATCATAGCAAAAACAAAAAAGCAAAATACATTGAATAATTACAGGAAAGGGGTTCTGCAAAGATACTAAATAAAGGACAAAGTAACTCAAAGTTTGGGGAACCTGTCCACCTATTGCATGAGCTACCAATGAATTCCACCAAACATAAGGGAGACCCATATGTCTTTCCACACACTACTCTGATTTGTGAGAGTATGTGATAGTTGCCCTTACTATTTTACTTTTTTAGTTTCTATTTTAAAGAGAATAAAACCAAGCAAAACAAAACACAATAAAGCCAATCAAAATGAAACAATGAAAGTGGTGCAGGACCCCAAAACAAGATAATAAAAAATCAACAATGGCTACCATAATGCCCCTTGCTGTCCTCAAAACAGCCACCCATACCATCAGACACTAAAATCAAGCAAAAGAGAACAGAATAAAACCAATAAAAGCAAAACAATGAATGCAATGCAGGACCTCAGAACAAGACAATAGTAAATTCAAAATGTCTACCATAATACGTCTTGCTATTTCAACAAGGCTATCCCTGAGAAAGTTCTTATTGTCCCTACCTAAGTCCCTGAACCATCTGGATTGACTTTTAAAGAGGGGTCTTGACAGGGTTGTTTTTTTCTTTGTATTACTTGCATTTAGTTATTGTAGATGCAAGCAAAGAATTCGGTAAACCAAAATGATTGCTTTTGTCCCCTCCCAGCTCCATAAAGAGAATAAATAGGAGTTTCAGGTTGTTTAGGACCACGGGTCTCCTACTACAGTTTAAAAATGAGAACTATGTGTACTTACACACTAGAAAACTGGCAACTGCTGCTTAGAATTTTGCTCCTTCTCTTATGAGGTACCATGAAGTTGACATTGACTAGACTGGCCATAGCACCTTAGCCAAATTCAGAATCAAAGCTGTGGAGTAAAATGAACTCTGATATTTCCATTTACCTTGCAGCTGGGTCTTGCTTATGGCAAATCATTGCAGCATTTGCTCAGGGATTTTAGTAGAAGCTATAAGTTACATTGTACCTCATGCTCCCTTTCCTGTTTAAACAAAATTGGGAATCCGGTAGTATGAGAAAAAACTGAGTCTTAACCCATTTGCCAAGATACCAAAGGAAGCAGTACCATTAAAGAGGGTTCCAGTGGTAATGTATGCCTGTAATCCCAGCACTTGGGAGGTTGAAGCAGGAGGATCATATGAGTTCAAGGCCAGCTTCAAATATAGAGCAAGACCCTGTCTCTCTAAAAATTAAAAAAGCGGTTCCAGGAGGAAATTAATCTCAGATGCCATGGGGGTAAGGGTACTCAACAATTAAGAGAATAGAAGCTGGTTTTAATTCCTCTAAACCCTTGGGATCCTGATAAAGGAAGAGTAAAGCGGTCATGAATGAGAGAGGCAATATTAGCTAGAGGTGCCTAAGCAGAATCATGGAAGGAGAACAGATAGTATGTGCACACTGAGTGGGTCAGGGGTACAGAAAAGATCTGAAGTTCTAGAACAAAGGACCCTGCAGTGGAATAGGAACTGCTTCAAACTTGGTAAAGCAAGATTAGTGTTTACAAAGTGACTACTAGGTGCCAGGCACTGTGTCAAGTGTTAGACACATTTTTTTTTTTACCTTTTGACTCTCGTGTCAACACTATGAATGAGTTCTTACTATTTTAATTTTACAAACCAGAAAACCGAGTTCAGAGACATGAAGCCACTAGCCCAAGAGAACATAGCTAGTGAGTGGCTTCTATTGACTACTTATATGTCCCTACTCAAAATCGTATGTTCATATCATAATCCCCAAGGTGATGGTGTTGGAGGAGAATTACGAGGTGATCAGGTTATTATAAAGGGACCCTCATGTATGGAATTAGTACCCTTATAAAGAGACCCCAAGAGACACTTCACCACTTCTGCTATGTGAGGATAGAGCATGAAATTTTCCAGTTCCTTACTGTTGCATGTCCCAATCTTCAGAGTTGTTGCAAAAAAAACTATATATATGTTTTATAAGACATCCAGTCTATGGCATTTTGTTATAGTAGCCTGAAAGGACTAAGACAGTGGCAGAATTCAAGTGAAATCCAGTTGGTTTTACTTTACAATTTTTTAAACGATATCCATTTCCTTTAAGAAAAGGAAACTAAAAGCAATGAAGCACACACATCTCTTCCAGAGTCCATAAGCACCACTACAGAATAAGAGGCAAATAACAATAGTAGGAAAGAGGTGGAATAAGAACGACAAAGTGGCTACAGAAGCTTTGGGGAGTTCAGACTCCTGAGCATCCTTCCATTTTCTAATGATTTCAGAATTCCAAGAAACAACTCAGGCAGAAACCACAAGTTTGCACTCAATAATGGGGAATCAGGAGCAAGGATGTGGTGTCACTAACACAATATTTTCTCGACTGTTTTCATGAAGTTCTTGCTGTAGGAAGAGAGTCCTTCACATTTCAGGTGCTCGCCTAATGAGACTGTGTACCAAAATGCAGCAAAATGTCTCTCAAATCAATAGGGCTTTCTGGTACGTACCTCCTTGGTAAGCACTTCTGCAAGGTGGACATAAAAATAAATGTGCAATGTAATATTTAAGGGTAACCTTTAGCTATTAAGGTGATTTCCTATCAAGCTGTTAACATTGCAATAGTAGCACACTAATTTACACTCACATTAAATCCCAACAAGCAGACACATCTTGCAACATACCTTTTACAGGTTGCCAGGGAAGATGTATAGATAGGGAGGATTTGGAGCTTCTTAACTCGAGACACATCATGAAGAATGTCACTCTCTGACTTTTCATTATCCTAAGAAACATCAGTAAAAAGTTTGGTTAACTTTCCCTCTTTCTACATGTATATGCTTGCACATGACTCCAAATGAAACACACCATTCAGTCTCTTTCAGGAACTGGAGGAACTTTGCAAATAAGTCCACTTTACCAAGCTAGTAGCAGAAAGTGAAAACACTTTCTGTGCCTTTATCAGTAAGTGCTTCCTGTGGAATGCTATCTGACTCAACAGGCACTCTAATTTTTTCAACTTTTCCCTAGCAAGGAAAAAATTTTTCACATGCTTAATTAGCACCAGCTAGCCTTATGTCCAGAGATCCTCTAGAATATCTGATACAGCACGTTGATGAGATGATGTGATATGTTCTTTTAGTAAGCAGAGATAGCAAGTCCTAAATCCATCCTTATTTCTTTAACTGGCATAATGACCAAGGGCACTTGAAATAACTGTCTTATCACTGGGCATTTCTGTCAACAGTGCCCAGCTATTTAAAACAAAATTTGAATGTTCAATGGTTAAGAAGCATCTGTTTGCCTGTTCTAATACTCACTAATCATCAGTGGATTTTTTAATCTCTCTGATCCCAAATTCTAAATATTATGCAAGCATACATAGATATTTTGCATACATAAGAGGCCACTTGCAGTTCCAAAGTGGAAAACTGTATGAATTTCAAGGATCAAATCAAGCCAGGGTACTCTACGAAATAACTGCAGATCGTAGAATGTGTTTATTGAACACATACTGCAGGACAAGCAAACTGATGGAAAGACTTCCTGACATTATTGAATTTAGCCCTGAGATTTCATTGGTTACCACTTCATACATGAAAGAAACTGAGACTCTAACAGGCTTCATGCTTTGCCCAAGTTCAAACAAAAAATATGTAGAAGAACTTGGCTCAGATCCATATTTTCTTGTGCCACTGGGCACATTCCTTAGCCAATGAGAGATTTCGTTGCTTACAGAAAATATGGCAACTCTGCTCAGTATTTGTACGCTTACTCAAGCTTCTGCCAGCCCTTATTTTAGTAGCACAGTAGAGGAAATGAAAATGCAGGTATAATGCAGTGATAAACACTCTAGCAGAAGAGCTGGCTCATGGAGCACTACTATTTGAATGTCTTCAAGTGCAGATGTTGCTGTAGTTTAACGTGGTACACTTTGAATCTTTTTCAATGCAGGCCATGCTGTTGCATAAATTACTTGTTCGTCTATACTGACAATTCTTAAAGAGACTTGAGCAAATTAATCAACAACAACAACAATAAAAAGAATATCTTTCAGTAAGTCCCTCTCATAATAACCAAAAACGGGGAAAGAAAGCAATTGCCCAACCAGATTATGAGTTTTAAATGGAGCTTTATCAGAGTATGGGCAAAATGAATTTGCATAGAAGCTAAGCAGATGGTGGGAAATGGGTATTGTTTTGCTCAGTGATCTCTCTAGAGATGCCAGAAAATAGGTTTTCTTAACTGCATTAACTAATTCACTTGTTTTCTTTAGGCTTCCTGGATACAGCAGAGCATTTGGAGTTGAACTAAATATTGGTGACTATGAACAAATAAACATGAAAAGGCAACCAACCCATATGCTAATGTAGATTCTGTGCCCCAATGTTTAAAAAGCTGGAGATGGTAGGAAGGGCCAGTAGGAATAAGCTGGTTATGCTGCTAGTTGAATGAGGGAATTTCCTATGTTGGGGAATGCTACTACATATTAGCTCTGAGCACAAAGTATGGACATTTTTACAAAAAAATGTAACACGATGGTTCTTGATTAGCAAATGCTTTTGTTAACAAATAATTTGGTTCACAATCAGAAACATTTAGCAAAATTTTGTTTTTGTTTGCAAATTCTGCATTGTGTGTCAAACACAACTGTGTCCATCTTTCCCAAAGCACAAACACAAACATGAATATCTTTTCCAAAACTGTAGAACAAATTAAGTTCGTGAACCAAGATACCACTATATAAACTTCATTAACTTAAATTTTTCTGCCCATCAAAAATACTGTTAAGAAAATGGCAGATTGGGAGAGAATGTTTGCAATATATACATTTGAGGAGGCTTGTGCCTGCAATATATAAAGAGCTCCTATAATTCAATAAAATGAAAGCAATTAATCCAATTAAAAATGGGCAAAAGAGTTCAACAGACACTTGGAAAAAAGATGCCTGGACGACCAGTAAATACTTGGAAAGGTGCTTAACATCAATAAAGGAAAAAGGAAAATTAAAATTAAAACTGTAATTAAATACTATCTAACACTTGAAAGAGACAATACCAAGGGAAATTTTGAAGGACATATACAAAACATATCCAAATTAAAGCTTTCTTTCCCTGGACCCAAGATTTATGTCCTTCTCAAAATTCAAAATTCAACCATTCCTTCTCCAATACTCTACAAGTACTAACGACTTCCATCAATAATTCAAAAGTTCAATGTCAAATGTCTCATTTGAAACTCAAAGCAAACTTCTTCCAGCTTTAAACCTGTATAATCAAAACAAATTATCTACTTCCAATACAAAAGAGTGGGAGAGGCACAAGGTGTACATTCCCATTCCAAAAGGAAAGAATAGGCAAGCAGAAAGCACCATGCATTTCTGAAACCCACAAGGAGACCTTAGAACTTAACACATTATGTAGACACTGGAGCAAGGATTCAAACCTTAAGGTCTCAAGCAGCCTCACCTCTATGGCTTTGCTGTACTCAACTCATGTTTCGGCAATCTTGGTTTGGAGTCACAATGTGGGCAGCACTCTGAACCTGGCATTACATGTTGGTCACACTGCAGTTCTGGGTCTTAATAGTGGTCCTTTGTCCGTGGATTCATTAGGCATCACCATAATGGGAGCTGCCTGTGACAGCTCTGTCTCTGAGGTAAGCCTTTACCTGGCCTCTCAGGCTTTCCTTTGCAGTCTCAGTGGAAACATCAGTGCTTTTATGGTTCTTACATTGTGCAGCCTGCAGAAATAGCACCACAAGAACACCACCAATATTTATTATTTGTGCCCTGTAGAGCATCAGACAAAATTGTACTTGGGGCTATTTAAGCCACAGCTAGAGCAGCTGAGAAGTGATGTACCAGAATGCAAGGAGCAGCGTCCCTAGGTGACTCTGGACTGGGAGCTCTTGGAGAGTGCCATGGGCTTTACTACACAA